>JASTWQ010000866.1:0-61807 GCA_035220615.1 Leptothorax acervorum
CATATCTTTTTTTACAATATAAAGTGAACTTTGTAGCGCCCGAAGTTGCAATACAATTGTGACGGATTTCCGTAGCGTTAACGTTAAAACAGAAGTCGAGATGACAATACAGGTTATGAAATAAATTTTATTAAGAAAACGAAAAATATCTTCTCTCTTACGAAAAATGCTTGTATCATAGTCCATCATAATCACTATATATTATAATTTTATTACTTAAATTATTTTTTGCACACAATGTTTATGCACAGGACAAGTCAGGAATTAGCATATGTGTGCAAATTTAAATTATAATTCGGCCAATAAATTTCATTCTATGTAAGTTTAAATAATGGCAGAAATCACTATTAACAAATCTTAGAATATTCATTTGTTACATTAATAAATAATTTATCATTAAATTGATAATTAATTTAATATATCAATACTAATAAGCATTATATAATTCTTTATATAAATGATGCTGCTGCATCTTAAAATCTTAATTTTAATCTATAGACAAGAGGTTTATTAGTATAAAATATACATTTTAAATATGATGCTAATGAATAGTTTATATAAGGCAAATTATCATAATATTTAATAAATACTTTTCAGTAATAAATTCCTTGTAGATTTATATGAGATTCAGTAGCATTATTTACATAAAGATGCTTATTAGCATCAGTATATCGAATTAATTATCAATGTTAATGATGAAATATTAATATTCTGAAATAAATGTTGTTAGACATAAGATCCGCTGATAATCGTTTCTATCGTTATAAATAACGACGGAAACGGTTATCAGCGGATCTTATGCCTAATAACAATTATTTCAGATTATTAATATATTGATATAATATATATATATATATTGTATATATATATAATATTGCATATATTATATATATAATTTATATTATTTTTTGTATGAAATATTTCGTGCAAAATAAAATAATTGAAATAATAAAATAACAATGTATAATAACTATGATCGACTATGATCCAGCTTTCTTCGTAAGAGAAATATAAGGCATCCCTCGTTTGTCACGTTTACTTTATAAAATGTATTTTCATACCTTGTCACTTTGGCTTCTGTTTTAACCGATCAATGTTGAAGTCTATTAAAATTGAATGTTTTAGCGTGATTTAAGCGAATGTCTCGTATTTTGATGGAAATTTGTCGAAAGCGCAGAGATTAAACAAATCATCAGTAATCAGTAATATAAATATTAAGATTCAACGTGTGGGCTCCTTATGGAATAACCAAGTATAGATAGCGGGCTAAATAAAAGTCAGGCGCGGTTGGTGGTGCGCGAATATTATAATAAATAATTTTAACATATAATTTTTCAAACAAAAATTTGTTTAAATATAGCCAGTTATGCAGCATCTAAAGTTAAATTAATCGGGGCGAGGGAAGGGATTTTACTACGCCAATGAATTTGTGTTGGAAAAATTATGTGCTAAAATTAATTATTATAATATTCGCGCACCACCAACCGCGCCTTGCTTTTATTTAGCCCGCTATCTATACTTGATAAATATATTAAGTATAATAAGATAACTCGATAACTTTATTAATATTAAAAAAATTTCGATATTATTAATATTATAGATAGTCAATAACTTTGTTTATTAATATAATAACTTTATTGATATAACATTAATAGATATGATTATCACATAATTATCTACTCGAAGATTACATAATATTTATATTTTATTTTTACAGAAGATTATAGAAGGTGTTCAAAATAACCTCCATTTTCTTCCGCACATAACGCGATTTTCCGCATTATGCTTTCTCGCACTTTCGCTAACATTACGGGTGTAATTTTTTGACATGCTGCTTCTATTTTTTGTATAAATTCGTTTCTACAAGGTGGCAGTGTCTCATACACCTGATCTCGTATGTAGCCCCATACAAAAAATCCATAGGTGTTAGGTCAGGAGAGCGTGGGGGCCATTCATGCAGAGTGCTATGGATGCCTATCCATCTGTTAGGAAATCTTTGATTTAGCATATTACGAGCGAGAAGGGATGTATGAGCAGGATGGCCATCTTGTTGAAAGATAATATTTGGTAATACAGCCAATGGAACATCTTCTAATAAATTAGGTAGTGTTTCCTCCAAGAAAGCGGAATAAACTTCTGCAGTGACGTTAATATTTTCCGGAAAGAAATACGGCCCGATAACTTGATTATCTAAAATTCCCATCCAGACATTAATATGGAATTGGTTCCCTGGATGTGTGTTTCCTTTCGGCAATGAGGATTTTCCTCCGCATAATGATGTTCATTATGTCTGTTTATGCGCCCATCACTGCGGAAAGTGCATTCATCTGTCCAGAGAATTCTCCTCAAGAAATGATCATCAGCGATGTTGTTTACGTCAACCTGGTACAAAGGTACAAATTTCATTGCTACGATTTTGTAGATATTTGAAATCAAAATGGCAAGAAAATTGTTAAATTATAAACTTGTGGCTATTGTCCTACGATAAATCGATATCTTTAATATTACAATTCTTTAATGATTCTCAAAGCTGATAAAAATTAAAATTTAATTTTTAAACTATTTTATAAAAAAAATTATTGTTTATTCTCAATTGCGGTAAGAACCAATAGCCACCAATTAGTAATATATCTTGCTCTTACTTGTTCTGAGAGCCAATCACAAAAAGCTTCTTGGCGACGCAAATCTTGAGGAAATAATCTTTGAGTTGTATGCCTCTTAAATGGATGCCATCCAAGATTATGCTTAATAATTCTGTGGACTTTAGTATGGCACACTTGTAGGTCATATGCAATACTTCTTGTGCTTGTATGCGGATTAGCAATAATTGCCTCTCTTACAGCATTAATTGTTTCTCATCTCGTTGGGCTACATGCCGTGGACGTGTTGGAGCGTGTAACATTCCATGTTGACAAGTTCTATTATATAGAACTTGAAAAAAACCGTGCCCGGGTGTTGCTTATCAGGAAAACGTTCGGCATAGAGGGCTGCGGCTCGCCTTTGATTTTTACGGCATTCGCCATAAATAAGCAACATATTTACTAATTCTTCGTTACTGTAACGAATGCGCTCCATTATCAGACACATCAGAAACGTGACTATTTGCAAACTGTTGCCTAGCAAAAGTTATTGATACCGATTGTCAATTTTCAATCTCCGCACACATGCGGGGTGTCTATAAAGTCAGTCCCCACACTTTATATTTCGGAAACGGCTCAAAATTATAAAAATTTGCGAAATACTTGTAAAACATACAACTGTAACGTTGTTACAGATTTAATATAAATACAGTATTTATATAATACAGTATTTATATAAATACAGTATTTATATTAAATCTGTAACAACGTTACAGTTGTATGTTTTACAAGTATTTCGCAAATTTTTATAATTTTGAGCCGTTTCCGAAATATAAAGTGTGGGGACTGACTTTATAGACACCCCGCATGTGTGCGGAGATTGAAAATTGACAATCGGTATCAATAACTTTTGCTAGGCAACAGTTTGCAAATAGTCACGTTTCTGATGTGTCTGATAATGGAGCGCATTCGTTACAGTAACGAAGAATTAGTAAATATGTTGCTTATTTATGGCGAATGCCATAAAAATCAAAGGCGAGCCGCAGCCCTCTATGCCGAACGTTTTCCTGATAAGCAACACCCGGGGCACGGTTTTTTTCAAGTTCTATATAATAGAACTTGTCAACATGGAATGTTACACGCTCCAACACGTCCACGGCATGTAGCCCAACGAGATGAGAGAACAATTAATGCTGTAAGAGAGGCAATTATTGCTAATCCGCATACAAGCACAAGAAGTATTGCATATGACCTACAAGTGTGCCATACTAAAGTCCACAGAATTATTAAGCATAATCTTGGATGGCATCCATTTAAGAGGCATACAACTCAAAGATTATTTCCTCAAGATTTGCGTCGCCAAGAAGCTTTTTGTGATTGGCTCTCAGAACAAGTAAGAGCAAGATATATTACTAATTGGTGGCTATTGGTTCTTACCGCAATTGAGAATAAACAATAATTTTTTTTATAAAATAGTTTAAAAATTAAATTTTAATTTTTATCAGCTTTGAGAATCATTAAAGAATTGTAATATTAAAGATATCGATTTATCGTAGGACAATAGCCACAAGTTTATAATTTAACAATTTTCTTGCCATTTTGATTTCAAATATCTACAAAATCGTAGCAATGAAATTTGTACCTTTGTACCAGGTTGACGTAAACAACATCGCTGATGATCATTTCTTGAGGAGAATTCTCTGGACAGATGAATGCACTTTCCGCAGTGATGGGCGCATAAACAGACATAATGAACATCATTATGCGGAGGAAAATCCTCATTGCCGAAAGGAAACACACATCCAGAACCAATTCCATATTAATGTCTGGATGGGAATTTTAGATAATCAAGTTATCGGGCCGTATTTCTTTCCGGAAAATATTAACGTCACTGCAGAAGTTTATTCCGCTTTCTTGGAGGAAACACTACCTAATTTATTAGAAGATGTTCCATTGGCTGTA
Source organism: Leptothorax acervorum (assembly GCA_035220615.1). Classification (NCBI taxonomy): domain Eukaryota; kingdom Metazoa; phylum Arthropoda; class Insecta; order Hymenoptera; family Formicidae; genus Leptothorax; species Leptothorax acervorum. Next base: position 4,542 of record JASTWQ010000866.1, read on the forward strand.
TTACCAAATATTATCTTTCAACAAGATGGCCATCCTGCTCATACATCCCTTCTCGCTCGTAATATGCTAAATCAAAGATTTCCTAACAGATGGATAGGCATCCATAGCACTCTGCATGAATGGCCCCCACGCTCTCCTGACCTAACACCTATGGATTTTTTTGTATGGGGCTACATACGAGATCAGGTGTATGAGACACTGCCACCTTGTAGAAACGAATTTATACAAAAAATAGAAGCAGCATGTCAAAAAATTACACCCGTAATGTTAGCGAAAGTGCGAGAAAGCATAATGCGGAAAATCGCGTTATGTGCGGAAGAAAATGGAAGTTATTTTGAACACCTTCTATAATCTTCTGTAAAAATAAAATATAAATATTATGTAATCTTCGAGAAGATAATTATGTGATAATCATATCTATTAATGTTATATCAATAAAGTTATTATATTAATAAACAAAGTTATTGACTATCTATAATATTAATAATATCGAAATTTTTTTAATATTAATAAAGTTATCGAGTTATCTTATTATACTTAATATATTTATCAAGTATAGATAGCGGGCTAAATAAAAGCAAGGCGCGGTTGGTGGTGCGCGAATATTATAATAATTAATTTTAGCACATAATTTTTCCAACACAAATTCATTGGCGTAGTAAAATCCCTTCCCTCGCCCCGATTAATTTAACTTTTAGATGCTGCATAACTGGCTATATTTAAACAAATTTTTGTTTGAAAAATTATATGTTAAAATTATTTATTATAATATTCGCGCACCACCAACCGCGCCTGACTTTTATTTAGCCCGCTATCTATACTTGGTTATTCCATAAGGAGCCCACACTTTGAATCTTAATATTTATATTACTGATTACTGATGATTTGTTTAATCTCTGCGCTTTCGACAAATTTCCATCAAAATACGAGACATTCGCTTAAATCACGCAAAACATTCAATTTTAATAGACTTCAACATTGATCGGTTAAAACAGAAGCCAAAGTGACAAGGTATGAAAATACATTTTATAAAGTAAACGTGACAAACGAGGGATGCCTTATATTTCTCTTACGAAGAAAGCTGGATCATAGTCGATCATAGTTATTATACATTGTTATTTTATTATTTCAATTATTTTATTTTGCACGAAATATTTCATACAAAAAATAATATAAATTATATATATAATATATGCAATATTATATATATATACAATATATATATATATTATATCAATATATTAATAATCTGAAATAATTGTTATTAGGCATAAGATCCGCTGATAACCGTTTCCGTCGTTATTTATAACGATAGAAACGATTATCAGCGGATCTTATGTCTAACAACATTTATTTCAGAATATTAATATTTCATCATTAACATTGATAATTAATTCGATATACTGATGCTAATAAGCATCTTTATGTAAATAATGCTACTGAATCTCATATAAATCTACAAGGAATTTATTACTGAAAAGTATTTATTAAATATTATGATAATTTGCCTTATATAAACTATTCATTAGCATCATATTTAAAATGTATATTTTATACTAATAAACCTCTTGTCTATAAGATTAAAATTAAGATTTTTAAGATGCAGCAGCATCATTTATATAAAGAATTATATAATGCTTATTAGTATTGATATATTAAATTAATTATCAATTTAATGATAAATTATTTATTAATATAACAAAATGAATATTCTAAGATTTGTTAATAGTGATTTCTGCCATTATTTAAACTTACATAGAATGAAATTTATTGGCCGAATTATAATTTAAATTTGCACACATATGCTAATTCCTGACTTGTCCTGTGCATAAACATTGTGTGCAAAAAATAATTTAAGTAATAAAATTATAATATATAGTGATTATGATGGACTATGATACAAGCATTTTTCGTAAGAGAGAAGATATTTTTCGTTTTCTTAATAAAATTTATTTCATAACCTGTATTGTCATCTCGACTTCTGTTTTAACGTTAACGCTACGGAAATCCGTCACAATTGTATTGCAACTTCGGGCGCTACAAAGTTCACTTTATATTGTAAAAAAGATATGCGAGAGATTATAGGTGATGCACCGAAGTCAACGCAATTGTGAACGACCATGCGCGCCTGCTCGAATGGGCAACCCGTCATACTGACCTGTATGTCTCTGCAACACCCTGTACCACCTTATGCCACGGGCCCCCGGAAATGACATCGGGGGCACTGGGCTCCACACACCATACACACCCGTGGGCGAGGCAAGCCTCCTCCCACGGGCTATCAGGGGTCCCCGGGCTCCGACGCCCGGGGCACCGTAGCGGGCGCCGCCACGCGGGGTCCCCACGGACGGTTGGGGCGGAGGAGGTCGCACCCCCTCCAACGCCTTACCCGCCGTGGCGACCAGCTTACTGTGTTCAGCCGCCGGCCGAGGTAACCTCCGCACCGACGGCTGTTCTCCGACCCGGGTGTCGGGTCCGGGAGGGATGCGATCCCCGACCACCAGGGTCACCCGCGCGCCGCCGGCCTTGGGATATGTCCGAGCGGCCCGGCGGGTCTCCTTCAAGAAAAATCGCCCGGCCCCAACCTCGGAATATGTCCGAGTGGCCCAGGCGGTCACATTCCCTGGTCGCCTGGCCCCGACCTCGGAATACGTCCGAGCGGCCCAGACGACTCTCCACACTCGACAGACCGTAGGACCACGTCTCTGGTGTGCAACCACCGAGTGTGGGCCTCTCCTCCAACCAGCCCAGGACCTCGTCCTGGGCTGGGTTGAAAGAGGGATCCCCCCTCCCACTCCTGCCGGAGCACCGGCGTGCAATGGAGGAAGGAAGGAGGGGGCCTTCCCATTCCCTCGGCCAGACGACATCCCTGCCCGCCTCGGGAACGGGGACCACCCTCCCCCACCCCACCCCGTGGTTTTTTATCGAAGTGACCTTCCTCTAGGCCGGTGGAAGGAGTAAAAGAAACTCTCCCCCAACGGTCCCGGCCGGCCGGGCGTTTAAAATCAGGGTCGCCATCCCCTACCGGCTATTGGAGCTGGGTAGCCGGAGCTAGCACCAGACTCCTAAGAGGGTAGCCGGGCCCCCGGTTTTCTGTTTGGGTTTTCCTTCCCATAGGTCGGTGGGAGAGCAGGGGCTCAATCCCACACAGCCCCGACCGGCCGGGCGACTTTTATAGAGGCCGCCCACCTCGCGGGCCCTGAAAAGGGGCCCCCCGGTCTCCGCCAGCCTCGCGGCTGATGGAGATTACGGTGCTGCTGTGCTCGGGTACCTCGGGTTCGCAAAACCCGTATCGGCGGTCCCGGGAGTCCCTAGGGACACCCGGGAGGCCGCCCCCGACCCCTGAGGGGACACCGACCCCTGCGGGACACCGCGCTCAACGAGCCTGATCCTCAGGACCCCGTCCCGGTCCGTGTACCTCAGACCCCTGTCCCGGAAATAATCTCCGACGACCCTGATAAGGTAGGGAGGGACGCCAAACTGCATTAACGCCCTCCCTATTACCTCCCAGGGGAGGGTGGTGAAGGCGTTGACAGCGTCAAATAACACCCCCAACACCACTCCCCCCTCCTAAATATCGGCCTCCGTGCAGGAGAGGACGCGTTTGATAGCGTCCACAGTTGATCTCCCGGCACGGAAGCCGAATTGGTCGTCGGAGAGACCTCTTCCCTCACCCCGGGACAGGTGCCGGACGAGGCGCTCGGCAATGATCTTTTCAAAGATCTTGCCCACCTCGTCCAGCAGGCACACGAGCCTATACGCGGACGGGGAGTCCGCGGGCTTACCCGCCTTTGGTAGGAGGACCAGGCTGGTCTCTTTTCACCTTCTGGGGAACCGGCCGGTGCGCAGGCATGCGGTAAAAAGCTTCCGCATCCAATCGGCCAGCTCCCCAGTGGCCCATGTCCAGACTTGGCCTGGGATTCCGTCGGGGCTAGGAGCCTTCCGCCTCCTGACCGCGCGGATAGCCCTCGCCACCTCCTCCTCACTGACCCCCAGGTCTTCGTTCCATCCCGGAGCTCTCAGCTCCGGGAAGAGGACTTCTCCTCCCCTGTCGGCGGGGAATAGTGCTTCCACCACCCCGCCGACAAACTGGAGGTCAGTGACGCCGTAAGCGGGGGCGTCCATGGCTTGAGCTTTTCCAAGACAAGCTTGTACGGACGCCCCCACGGATCCTCCGATATCGTGGTGAGGAGCTCCTCCTAGGCCCTCTTCTTAGCCGCGAAGATGGCGCGGGAGAGTTCTTGGCGGGCAGCACGCCAGACCTCCCCCGCCTCCCTCTCGCCGAGGGCACAGCGCCCAGCGCGGGCCCTCAGCCACCGCCGGCACGCGTGGACGGACGAGCGCTGAAGCTCGGCGATCTTGCCCGTCCATCAATAGGCGGCACGTCGGGGGGGGGGGAGGGTGCGGACGCGGGGCATTGCCGCGTCGCACGCTCGCGACGCAGCCTCCACCAGACGATCCGCCTCCGCGTCCACATCCACTTCCCCCAATCCCTCGGCAAGGGCGTCGCTCTCCGCCCTTCTCCAAGTTAGGACCAGGATCGTCGCCTGTAGGCGATCCCGGTCAAACTTCTTGAGGGCCCATCTCCGCCGCGTTTTCTCCGCGGCGCGGCGCACAGTGGGAAAAAAAGGCACTCTTTTTGAACAAAAATCGCTGGACGGTGTAATTTTTAACCGATTTCAATGCTTTTTTTTTAAATTTATTCGTTATAAATTGCTCTACAATCGTATCGTGGCCGTTTTTTAAATTAGGGCTTTAATTCAAAATGGCGGACGCAAAATGGTTGTCAGAAATATAGAAACTGTAAGATATTAAATATTTTTGCACCAGACTAAGGATATACGGGTTTTAGGGATCCCTAATAACATATCTGTGGTCAAAATTGTAATGTTTGTGCCATTGAAAACGAAGATTCGCTCTAATCGAAGATTTGCAGGCCGAAATGTTTTACGACTTTTTGATATCTTAACACAATATTGGTGCATTCAGATCGCATTTTTGCTTACGTATTAATACATATTATCTGAAAATTTTAAAACAAGATAAAATTTATATAGCTGCCAAAATATCAAATTTAAATCACAATGTAAAAACAAAGAAATAACATAAATTTTGTTATGTGTGACTTTAAGTGTTTTATTAATAACGTAATACTCAAGCCTTTTATCGTCAAGGCACAGAATGTTAAGATATACAATCAATAGACAAAGGAAAGAGCCATTTACGGTCCAAGCTTGGATCTTAGATAGCTTAATAATATTTCTATATTATACGCGTATTTTGCAACATATTATACTGCGCGCCGATTATTTGTCAAACTTATAACACAGTTATTATTGAAACATTAGAAATTTCCCCTCTCCTCCCTAATTAAATCGATATCGTTATTAATAAAACACAAAGTCACATAACAAAATTTATGTGATTTCTTTGCTTTTACATTATGATTTATGTTTGATATTTTGGCAGCTATATAAATTTTATGCCAAGTTGAAATTTTCAGATAATATGTACTAATACGTAAGCAAAAATGCGATTTGAATGCATCAATATTGTGTTAAGATATCAAAAAGTCGTAAAACATTTCGGCTTGCGAATCTTCGATTAGATCGTTTTCAGTGGCAAAAACATTACAATTTTTACCACAGATATGTTATTAGGGATCCCTAAAACCCGTATATCCTTAGTCTGGTGCAAGAATATTCAATATCTTACAGTTTATATATTTCTGACAACCATTTTGCGTTCGCCATTTTAAATTAAAGCCCTAATTTAAAAAACGGTCACGATACGATTGTAGAGCAATTTACAACGAATAAATTAAAAAAAGAAGCATTAAAATCGGTTAAAAATTACACCGTCCAGCGATTTTTGTCCAAAAAGAGTGCCTTTTTTCCCACTGTGCGGCGGCGGGACAGCACTGCCGGAGGAGTGGCCCATCATCTCTATATACCGATGGTCCGACAAGGACTCTGCAGCCGACGGCCGCGGCACCGTCTAGCAGCGCGCCAACGACACCCCGAAGGGCGCACGAGAAGAGCGAGGACGCGGAGAGCGCGCCAAGGGGCGCCAAGCAGCCGAGGACGACGGCGGACGAGGGCCCGAAGGTCCTTTTGGAGAGGGTCGACCGTCAGGACGACAGCGACGCGGGAGGCATCACCAAGGAGAAGGAAGAAGAGGACGCCGCCCAAATGCCCACCAAAAAACCCTGAGAAACAACATATTTGTATCCATAGTCCCAGCGGATTATTTGTAGTAAAAAATAAGTAGTTCACGTAGTTCATCTGTAGTGTTATATAGAATAAATAATAGATATATATAATATCAAACGTGTATTGTTTTCGTATATTATAGGTTAAGATCAACGTAGGCGATAAATAAATGAAGAATTATAAAGATAACGTCTTTTCCGCTGTTACGCTAGATAAATAGAGCAAATACCGCGAGTCGATAATACAGGAAGCGCGAACCGAGTTCAAAAATTCAAGCGAGCGAGCAGTTGATAAGTTACCTTGCGAAAACAGAGTTTTGTGGATAAAACACTGAATGATTTTGTTCCGTCGATCGATAACGCCGATCGGAAGTCGGTACAGAGATTGATAAACGGTAAGAATAAATAAATTGGTAAAGATTTGATGTATGATAACCAATAATAAGTATGCTTTTCCTTGCCTCTATGAGCACAAGATTAAGGTGCGTCACAGCGGACGCATGAATTCAGCAAGATAGGAGCGTTAGGCCGCGTTCACACGGTGCGCCGTGCGATCGCTGCGCGAGAGATTTAAATGAAATTAACACCTTGGGCGAGTACCCTGGCACCCAAGGGACGCACCCATGTCGGTCCGGAGACCATCGGGTCCACGCGCAAAAACTAACGTGCGCACGATATTCCGCAAGGACAAACGTGTCCTACGCATTCCGGGGAACGCGACTAACGCTTCCCTGTAAGTCCCGACGACATCCGGACGTTGCGCGATAAAATGCCTGCGCGGAGGTTAATCGTCAGGGTGACTTAATTAGGAGCATGTGGGGACACGTGAGGAATACCCCATGTGAGTAGGGTCGCGATGAAAGCGGTGCGCACATAATTCGAGGCGCGAAGGTCGAAAGTTGCATCTATCGGGTTAAACATACTCGGGTATGTTCGTAATACGAGTATGCAAAGTTATATTGAAAACCGACCGTAGGTTCTCGAATTGCGTGCGCGGCTCATCTGTTGTGAGAATATACGTTATTATAGTGAAATAGGGATATGGAGGCACGGAATGGTCTACAGTAACGTAAAAATAATTATTAATAAAATCAGTTTATTAAATGAGAAATATATATATCGATGGAACATTGTCATAAGCGTTAGCACTGCGCATAAATCTAACAAACATAGTCGTATTTGTAAATGGAAGATTCCAGAACGAAGGAAAGAAAGAGTATAAAAAAGGTTATACTACGCAGCAAATAAATAATGAACGATCTGGAACCTTCTATGACACGCTGTTTTCGCATGTATCAACGAATCGAACAAAGGATTCACCGCGGCCGTGCATGACAGCAAGCGTGAGTGCGCAAGCGCCGAGAGAGCTATATAAGCCTGCCCGACGCAGGAGAGAAGGTCTTACGCCTGGAAGCGATCATAGCGTGCGGACGTGCTATAGACGCTTACTTAAAAACCGGGGTTAACCCGCGAGCGACGCGTAATCCGCTAAGTTGTAAACGGCTATTGTAATAACTTTGAAATAAAGTTTCACCATCGTACAGTAATTACGTGTTGGTCAGCGATCGATAATAAAAACGCGACGATTCACCGGTCGGTCGAACTACATCGAGTTCTGTATAAGCCGATCGACAATCTGCGATCGATACGCGCGCCGTTGTATCACGATTATAAAAAGCGACGTATGAACGGTTATTAATAGCAAAGACAAGTAAATTTCAAAGCGTGCGAAAATATCAGACGCAAATAAGAGGTCACGCCAACATGGCGGCGTGCGGCCATTCTGTGAGCACTATTGCGTAATATCACACTGTGTAATCTGAAACTGAATAAACTCAGTGTTAAAAGCGAAGTGCTTGTGATCATATATATTCTCCTAAAGTTATACTTCCCTGAAATCCTGGTTGATGCGGCAACCAATAAATCCCTGTCCAACGACGTTCCGGCGATCCAGCGACGACGGCGATCTGACGGCGGCGATCCAGTGGGCAGCGGGGTCCATTCAGCATCCAGCGGGAACCTGAAACAGAAAAGGAGAATTAAAATCGAAATCGACTGTGAAAGGTTTGTCGATCAGTTATCCTTCTCGGTGGGTAACGGTTAAACCGAGTGGCGACCGATAAATTAATAAAAGCGTTATCGAGTGAGTCGTGGTAGATCCACCTTCCGTTCGGATAAGTTAGCTGTAAAAGATAACCGAGTTAAGGAAATTTACCTTGCCGGCTAGTGACTAGATAGATTAGCGGTCAAAGATTTTAGGAAACTATCTTACCGACGAGCGATTAGACAAGTTAGCGGTAGAGGATAATAGACAAGCTAGCGGTAGAGGATAATAAAAATAAAGAGAACTACCTTACCGACGAGTGATTAGACGAGCTAGCCGCGTGAGATAATCAAATTGAGGAAATCTTCGTTATTGACAGACGATTTGCGAAGATAATAAGAAAGATTAGCCTACCGTCGGTATATAGATAGGTAAATTTGGATAGCTAAACGAATCGAGAATTACTTTACCAACGGTCAGGTTGGGTCGAGTTAGGGACGTTCGGTTACAGTCATTAAGCCACGATAATTACGATTTGCATGAATACGCAAACACACGTGAGGACCTGCGTCACCGAGAAAACCCACACGGTCAGTGCGGTGACATTCAGCCTGGTTTACATAGCGCGAAATCGCAAAAAAGCCCGTAGTGAGGAGCCATCGACGTAGCGCTAGTAACACCGGAATATACTGAGAATGGCGACCGTGACAGGACACGTAACGCGTGCTCCTGCATAATAGGATCTTAAGAAAGAAATCGCCTGTCACGTTCACTCATTTGTCTGACGTAACTAGAAGACGGTGACCGAGACAGGACGCGGTACGCGCAAATTCGTGTAAAGGTAGCTTAAAAGTTACTAGCCCGTCACGTTCACTCACTTCGTCTTCTGACGAAACTGAAAGTGACAATCGTGAACTAGGAAACAAATAAAAGAAAGGACGCGAATAGCTTATGGCTGAGCGTGCAATCTTAAAGAAAATATTATTTTCGTTAATAGACGAAATTGAAAAATTGCGAAAGTAACATTAAGAGTACACGCGTGAGTAGCGTAAAATTTGATAGAACGATAATAAGAAACGTGCGTAATTCCAGAATGCGAATCCGCAAATTATAAGCGGTGTTAAAATCGCGTAGGTAGGCGTACGAACGTTCGAAAAATTTTATATATCTAGAGTAGATTCAAAATCGCAGTTAGATTGTGGAAAATAAGAATTCGCGTGAGCGAAAATCCCAAAGCGGCAAGATAGGTCCAAAAAGAGGAAGCCGTGTAAGGGGTCATAGCGTACCACGGGTCGGGAGAATGGCGACCGTGGGCCATAGTCCGATAGCAACACATACGCGTTCGCAAGAAGCGTCGCGTAATGATGTTCGCGACGAAGAAAACACATCCGCGTTACCGCAGAGAACGCGAGATGATAACTTACTTGGGGTCGATAAGGAAGGAAACCTCCTTGCCATTAATCTAAGTCGCGAATGCGACAGAGAAGATGCATATGAAGAAGAAAGAAGACAAATGCTTGACCACATACAGGCATTGTCCGATCAGTTAGAGGAAGTAAGAAAGGAACTACGCGAACGTCGACAATCCGTCACGTCAAGAAATACGGATCGCGGTCTACCGCCGAATGAACTCGACGCGACAAACATAGACGAGCGACCGTACGGTGGCGAGAGAGCGACAGAGACAGCGTTACCGTTAGTTCCGATGCAAGCGAGACTACCAAGAGGAGGATGGATAAAGAATCCGTTTGATGATCTTACGTATTACGGGAAGACAGATAAACAAAACCCGATACGATTTGTAGAAAAATTCGAGAAATTAGCGAATTACGAGAACGTCCCAGAGGACGAACAGATATACTATTTTGGCAGATGCATGAAAGGAGCAGCTAGCCAGTGGCATGAGCTTCAGATCGCAGACGATATTCATGAAATGAAGCGACTGTTCAAACAACACTTCTGGAGTTGCCAAGCGCAAATGCGATTCAGGCAGAGAGTATATTTCGGGAAATATAAGCCCGGAGACATGTCCATGACAGACTACGCACTGAGTTTGGCGAGACAAGCCAAGACTCTAGTACCACCAATGATGGACGAAGAGATTGTCCAGACAATACGAGAGCACTTTGACGCAGATATAGCCAAGAGTTGAGGCCATCTGTGGTACGAAATGTAAATGAAATGATAGCAATGCTCGATACTATTGAGAATGAAAAGGAGACAAGAAAATTGCGCTCGGAAGCGCGAAAGACAAATGACAAATCGCAAAGTCGTCAAAATACGAGTCAAAATAAAGAAGATCGGCATGCAAGCCGTTACAATGCAAGTGCCAAATATAACGATTACCGTCAGAACAATTTCGCCGGAAAAGACAGGACGAGCTATTCGTCTTACAACAAGTCAAAGGGATGGCGAAAGATGGAGTCGCCAGAGGCAAAGAGCAAAAATGGCGTCGACATAGTCGAGATGCCGGACAGCGATGACGCGGACGGTAAGGCGAAGGTCACACGATATACAGGAGAACGAGACGAATATAGAAAGAAAGAATTCGTGAAGCCTGAATATAAATATGGGAAAGAGGAAAGATCGGGCAATCGAGCGAAAAAGGTTGCGGCAATCGCCGCGAAAAGCGAAGATAAGGTCGATGAAGACGCAGTCAGTACCACATCTGAGGAGATGGAGAAGAACTGCTGTGCTATGACCAGAAATACGGATGATACGAAGGAAGATAGTCCAGTTAGCATAATTAGAACCAGAGAAATCATCGAAGATCTAGACCGAGATATAGAGGAAGCACAGTCGAAAAGGTTCAAGGAAGCTGACGTACCGATGATAGAGATGAAATTCGGAATATGCACCACGAAGGCATTGATAGACACTGGTGCGCAGATCACTGCGATAACGAAGTTTTCACAAACAGTTGGAAGAAACCGGCATTCCGATGGATGTAATTCCGATTAAGAGGTTCAAGCTGAGAGGAGCTTTCGCAGAAAAAGGCTCGACAGTTGCGAGCAAAGCGAGATTAATATTTACGTATAAGGAGGATAAGTATGCACATGAGTTTTTTATTGTGGAAAATCTTGCGTACGATATTGTACTCGGAATAGACTTTCTGGTGAAATACAGAATGCAATTAGCCTGTGACGAGGAAATCGATATAAAATTTCGCAGAGCTATGGATCCGCAAATCGCCATACACGTAATCAGGAAAGATGAGGCGGAAATTAAGCTGCAGGAAATTCTGGACAAACACGAGAGTATGTTTGACGGAAGAATCGGAAAGGTCAATCATTATGAACACGAAATCGAGATGAATACTAATAAACCGTTCAAAAAGAAAACGTACCCGATTCCAGAAGTTCACATGGAAAGAGTCAGAAATTATATTCATGAATTAGAGCGAAAAGGGATTATTTCGAAAAGAGCTACGCAATACGTTAATCCGTTGGTTAGTGGTGTTAAAGAAAAATGGGGATATTCGTTTGTGTCTCGATGCTCGAGAATTAAATAAACACATGACGAACGACCATGCACAACCGCCAACAATCGAGGAAGTATTTAGACGCGTAGGTAAAAAGAAATATTTCACCACGCTAGATATAACAAACGCTTTTTGGCAGATACCTCTTACGAAAGATTCACAGCAATTCACTGGATTTTTGTTTGACGGACAGACATACGTATTTAGACGCATGCCGTTTGGTCTAAAGACCGCAGGAGCGTCATTTACAAGAGCGATGAACGAGGCTTTAGGCGTAAATGAATTTACGACGATCTATCTCGACGACGTGATGATCTCATCCGAGACGCTGGAAGAGCACTTGTACCACATAGATTGGGTACTCACCAGGTTAGAAGCCGTAGGATTTAAATTAAATCGCGATAAATGCGAATTTTTGCAAGAAGAAATAAAATTCTTGGGACACACGTTCAGTGAAATAAAAGCAGAAATAAACGACGAAACTAGAGCGACAGTCGCGAGTTTCGAAAAGCCGAGACGAAAGAGAGACGTACAATCATTTCTGGGATTGGTCAATTGGGACCGTCGATTCATTAAAAATCTAGCAAGGATGACTAGGCCACTAGAAAGCTTGTTAAAAAAGGGCCAAAAGTTTACGTGGACAAATGAGCATCAGAATGTGTTTGGAAAATAGCGCGCTCGAGTAGGAAAAACCCGGCTAGCGACAGCGAGGCGACGCGGCGGGCGCGGCGAGGGGCGCTCGGTCCCGATCGTCTTTTCTCTAGCCGGTCCGCGCTCGATTCCCGTAGCGACACGAAACAATACGCATTCGGTTAGAGTACTCGGAAGCGAAAACATAGTATCTGATCGCATTCTTACTGCATCACGCAGTTAAGTAAAAGGCATAAGTTTTGTGATACGCTTATTGTGGCAGAGCACATACGAGCCTGGTAGTGACCGGGTCGTGATACTTATCCGATATTAGTATTGTGAGTCGCGGAAACTCAATTCAGTTATTTTCGCGTCGCGCCGGCCGGCGAGGCCTCAGCGGCATATCTCAGAGACGGCATACCGGAAGGAGGGTAAACGCGGTTCCGCTCAGGGTGAGAGCGTGAACCAACGCACTGCATCCCCGACGACAGGGCATAACGACGCGGATCGCCGTTGTTCCGTACGCGGATCAACATCCGAGGGATCGATCCTGGGAGCCTGTGCGACACCCCAGCACAGTTGCCTTACCCAGTGACCAGATTGCTGTCATCCCCGATAAGTACTCTTTCCAATTCTCGTCGAGTGTTCGGATAACGCGTGTGCCACGTAAAACACGGCTGTCTTACGCCGATCCGACGTTAGTCGGATAACGCTGTCGTGTGACAGTCACGGTATCGATATATCGATTCGAGTCATTATATTATACGGCCCCGCTGTGGCCCTATTCGTGTAATCCGATAAGATTCAAAGCATCCTGCGGAAATCAGGAATCACGTGCAGTCGAAGTGATCGAAGAAGGCGATCGATTGTGCTATCCTTGAACTTCGTTCACCTTAATTGCTTTTCATTTATCTATATATAGAGTGTTCCATGCCATTCGCCTAACATATTATACTTCAGACAGCTTAATGTCCTTCTGACTACAACGAGCTGTTTACATTACAACTCATATTATTGGTAGCATAAGTGTTGAACCGAGAATTAATCATTCTGTATACTGTGACGAAAACCATATTCGTAACTCTTTTTCACTGTTATTTTAAGGTGCATTATATTATGTACATCTTGTTGCACCCATTATATGTTTTATGAATCTTACTATCTATATTTGTTTATGAATGAAGTTTATGTTCAACATCTATGTTTGCTTCGTGTGCTCAATTCTTTCAGGACATCTTTACCCTTGTAATAAATCTCTGTATTAAATATATTCTCGTATTAACCTATCAGGGGAGCGTTTGCGACTTGACTGAGATAACTATATCCCTGTTACCTGTTCGCCCTTATCGGATCATAGCTTTATATTTCGTGTACATTTCAAACAGAATGCGTTTAATGAAATTAAGGCGGCTTTCCAAGAAGCTCCAGATTTATACCTGATTCAGCGCGGTTACAGGTTTGGCATTTTTGTCGATGCGGCAAGAACCGGACTTGGAGCGAGGCTGTATCAATACCGAGACGAATCGAACGAGAAACAAACAGTAGCTTACGCCAGTAGGAGTTTAAAGGGCGCTGAATTAAACTACACCGTGACGGAATTAGAATGTCTAGCACTGGTTTGGGCGCTCCGTAAGTGGCATACTTTGCTACTAGGGCGTCACATACGAGTACATACGGATCATCAAGCGTTGAAATTTTTAAGCACATGCGTCCAGAATAACGGACGAATCGCGAGATGGTTCGCCTTTCTACAGGAATTTGAGCTCGAAATCGTGCACTTATCTGGAAAAGAGAATGAAATAGCGGACACGCTTTCACGACAGAGATTAGTATCCCCTGACGAGAAGCAAATCGCGATGATCTACAACGCACGACAGGGAACCGACACATCGACGTGGGTCGAATTAATTAGAAACGCGCAACAAGCCGACGCAGAGTTGCGACGAGCAGCGGAAGAACAACCGAATGTGATATACGAGAGAGAGGGAATTCTGCGAATTAAATACCCAATTGGAGATAGAATCGTACTCCCGAGAAAGATAACGTGGAAGATTGCGAAATTGGCGCACGAACTACTTATACACTTTGGCACGGACAAGGTATTGGATTTTATGAAGCGCTATTTCCACGGACACAATTTCGCCAGGATAGCCCGCGACGTGGTAGCGTCATGCACCATCTGCCAGGCGACGAAGCATTACACGCGTGCGGTAGTGGGAACGCAGTATTACAACCTTCCTGACGCACCGGGGGACACGTTACCGATGGACATATTTGGTCCATTACCGACTACGGAGCAAGGATTCAAATTCGTATTGGTCATAATGGACCAATTTTCGAAGTATGTCAAACTATACCCAATGCGCGATCAGAAATTGAACACGATGATAGATAAGCTAGAAGATGAATTTTTCGTGGAAGTAGGTGTTCCGAAGGCAATATTGACCGATAACGCGGGACAGTTTATAGCCCGACGATGGGACAGGTTCGCGTTTAACAAGGGATTCGAGGTACGCCGTACGACACCCTATAATCCACAGTCAAACCCGGTTGAAAGAGTAATGCGAGAGTTAGGTAGGATAATTCGCGCATACGGTAGCCATAGCCATAACGACTGGCATAGGATGATAGATAGGGCAGAAAAGGTAATAAATAATACGACTCACTCGTCTACCGGATACACGCCACAAGAGCTACACGATGGCGAAGTCGGCCATCTGACGCTCGATTCGGCGTTATTGCCTCTCGAGGACGACGATGTCGCCTGGGAGGAAAAAATCGAGGAAGCCAAGCAAAAACTCGCCCAAGCGGCAAGAAAACGTAAGGCGCAAGCTGAGAAACATGGAACAGCCGAGTACCAGGAAGGACAGAGGGTATGGCTGAAACAGAGGAATCGATTAGGGAAATTCTACCCGATATATCGAGGCCCTTATCGCGTAAGGAACGTCATAAGGCCCAACTGCCTATCTTCTCGAGACGATGGACGGCAAGGTTGATTGCTCCGCGAATGCGAGAAACTTGAGACCATATCGCGACGCACATCTCCGTGAAGAGTCCGAAGAGGGAGACTTCAGCGATGACGGGGAGCCAGCCGACGAGGAAGGGCTAAATGACCAATGGCGACGCGAAGAAGAAAGGATCAACAGAGAGGTGGAAGAGAGTGTTCGACAACCCGAGAATAACCCGATTGACGGGGAGTCGGAGCTCGAGGAACCACGCGACAGCCACGAAGGAGAACGCGAAGACATGATCAGTCTGAGCGACACCGATAACGAAGAATTATCATTTGGCGAAAATAGACCAATCGAGATACGAGATGACGACGCAGAAGATGGATATGAGCCGATAGAAATACCGGATAGTAGCGACGACGACCTAAGATGGGTGAACGTTATAACGACATCATTTTCCGACGAGGATAATCACCAATCCAACGACAACCTGGAAAGAGAAGAAGAGAAGTTAATAGAGGTTAAGATGGAAGACACGATACTTACCAGATCGATGAACACGGATGACGATATAAAATCCGACGAAGAATCCAGCCAACGGCAGGAAAAGGACCTGAAAAATGAAAGGAAAAAATTAGAACACACCCGAGAATGGAAACTAACAAAAAATTTCCAGACAAACAAAAAACGGAGAAGAAATGCGCGAAAACGATCAAACCGACTCCAAAATAACACCGGATATCGGTAGACACGGAAAAACAGAGTTGGAGAAACAGATTTCATCCAAATTGACCAAAAACGAGAATGTCGATATAAAAATTACGTTTCCGGAATTAGTTATCGACAACGAGACGCTTAATTACGCTTTCCACGAACGATTTCTCCGAACAAAGGCCGGAAAATCGAAAAGAGACAGCAAAGCACCTGAAAGACGCGATCGAAAAACTTCGACCAATCAGAACGCATCGCGCGATGTAAACCCGCCATGCGCGCTAGTCGACGAAATACGAAGTTTCGAAGTTGGCAGCATTGGTTACCAGACGCGATCGTGTCGCGAGATCATCCCGCCATTATTGTATCAGAGTCCGCGCTAGTAATACGTGTGCGAGATAGAAATTAGCAATGTCGAGCAACAACGCAGAAGTAAGGGCGAAGCGGAGAGCGACCATAAAACGGATCAGCGAGCATCGGGCCATTAGCCGGCTCGAGCAAAGAAATCGCGAAACGCTCGAATTTCTGGAAGAGTACGCGAGTAAACTCCCGCCCATTGAAAGGCCCGACGAGGAGACACTGCGCGTGGACGAAGAGGAGAATCAGCGCGCGATACGTAAAGTCGTAATGTGTGAATGGGCGATGGGGCGCTACGTAAAGATGATAAAGGATGTGAAGGTACACGATCCCAAATCATGCGAGGAGGTGTCCAACCTCAATATCATCGCCACGGCGGAGACGATAACCGACCGTCCGTTCAAAATAGTGCTCCATTTTGAGAACGGCGAGCTGCAAGGTGCGTCGCAGATCACGGAGGCAGGCGAGTCGTGTGTCGAGGACGAAGCTTCACAGGCGCAGGAGGAGGTCGAATCTACGACCACGGAGTATACGCGAGATGGCGAGAGCCTAGCGGGCCCATCTAACCTTGATGACGCCACCGATCGTGCCGATTCGCCCCGTCCATCGGTAGGTCCCGATGCCGAACAACCACCTCCATTCGGAGAGGAAGTTCCGGCGGAACCGTCATCCACGACGCCGAAGATGGACAGACGAAGCCCAGGACGATGAAATCATGACAATGGCGATCGAGCGAGACCAGCCCGCAAAGGAAAATGGCTGCGAACATCGGGGCGAGAAAGGGAAGTCCCATTCCCCGGAAGTCCCGCAGGTTCGTCAAGCGGCTACGAAATCGGAGCAACGCACTCGTTCAATGATTGACGAGATGAACGAGGAATACCGACTCAAACGCTCGAAGGAGAGAGAGGAGAGCCGAAGACGCTCGAAGACGGCTCACAAATCGAAGAGCTCCGGCTCGAAAGTGCCTTCCTCCCCGAAGCTGACGGGGAGGATGCAGCCGACGGCTGCTTCGCCGTCCACGAGCGGGTACACAGCACCACGGAGGACGCACCCCGCCCAGGATAACGCAGATGGCGCCCTGAAGGACGCCAAGGAGCCGAGGACGACGGCGGACGAGGGCCCGAAGGTCCTTTTGGAGAGGGTCGACCGTCAGGACGACAGCGACGCGGGAGGCATCACCAAGGAGAAGGAAGAAGAGGACGCCGCCCAAATGCCCACCAAAAAACCCTGAGAAACAACATATTTGTATCCATAGTCCCAGCGGATTATTTGTAGTAAAAAATAAGTAGTTCACGTAGTTCATCTGTAGTGTTATATAGAATAAATAATAGATATATATAATATCAAACGTGTATTGTTTTCGTATATTATAGGTTAAGATCAACGTAGGCGATAAATAAATGAAGAATTATAAAGATAACGTCTTTTCCGCTGTTACGCTAGATAAATAGAGCAAATACCGCGAGTCGATAATACAGGAAGCGCGAACCGAGTTCAAAAATTCAAGCGAGCGAGCAGTTGATAAGTTACCTTGCGAAAACAGAGTTTTGTGGATAAAACACTGAATGATTTTGTTCCGTCGATCGATAACGCCGATCGGAGCGTCGGTATAGAGATTGATTAACGGTAAGAATAAATAAATTGATAAAGATTTCGACTGTATGATAACCAATAATAAGTATGCTTTTCCTTGCCTCTATGAGCACAAGATTAAGGTGCGTCACAGCGGACGCATGAATTCAGCAAGATAGGAGCGTTAGGCCGCGTTCACACGGTGCGCCGTGCGATCGCTGCGCGAGAGATTTAAATGTAAAATTAACACCTGGGGCGAGTACCCTGGCACCCGAGGGACGCACCCATGTCGATCCGGAGACCATCGGGTCCACGCGCAAAAACTAACGTGCGCACGATATTCCGCAAGGACAAACGTGTCCTACGCATTCCGGGGAACGCGACTAACGCTTCCCTGTAAGTCCCGACGACATCCGGACGTTGCGCGATAAAATGCCTGCGCGGAGGTTAATCGTCAGGGTGACTTAATTAGGAGCATGTGGGGACACGTGAGGAATACCCCATGTGAGTAGGGTCGCGATGAAAGCGGTGCGCACATAATTCGAGGCGCGAAGGTCGAAAGTTGCATCTATCGGGTTAAACATACTCGGGTATGTTCGTAATACGAGTATGCAAAGTTATATTGAAAACCGACCGTAGGTTCTCGAATTGCGTGCGCGGCTCATCTGTTGTGAGAATATACGTTATTATAGTGAAATAGGGATATGGAGGCACGGAATGGTCTACAGTAACGTAAAAATAATTATTAATAAAATCAGTTTATTAAATGAGAAATATATATATCGATGGAACATTGTCATAAGCGTTAGCACTGCGCATAAATCTAACAAACATAGTCGTATTTGTAAATGGAAGATTCCAGAACGAAGGAAAGAAAGAGTATAAAAAAGGTTATACTACGCAGCAAATAAATAATGAACGATCTGGAACCTTCTATGACACGCTGTTTTCGCATGTATCAACGAATCGAACAAAGGATTCACCGCGGCCGTGCATGACAGCAAGCGTGAGTGCGCAAGCGCCGAGAGAGCTATATAAGCCTGCCCGACGCAGGAGAGAAGGTCTTACGCCTGGAAGCGATCATAGCGTGCGGACGTGCTATAGACGCTTACTTAAAAACCGGGGTTAACCCGCGAGCGACGCGTAATCCGCTAAGTTGTAAACGGCTATTGTAATAACTTTGAAATAAAGTTTCACCATCGTACAGTAATTACGTGTTGGTCAGCGATCGATAATAAAAACGCGACGATTCACCGGTCGGTCGAACTACATCGAGTTCTGTATAAGCCGATCGACAATCTGCGATCGATACGCGCGCCGTTGTATCACGATTATAAAAAGCGACGTATGAACGGTTATTAATAGCAAAGACAAGTAAATTTCAAAGCGTGCGAAAATATCAGACGCAAATAAGAGGTCACGCCAACATGGCGGCGTGCGGCCATTCTGTGAGCACTATTGCGTAATATCACACTGTGTAATCTGAAACTGAATAAACTCAGTGTTAAAAGCGAAGTGCTTGTGATCATATATATTCTCCTAAAGTTATACTTCCCTGAAATCCTGGTTGATGCGGCAACCAATAAATCCCTGTCCAACGACGTTCCGGCGATCCAGCGACGACGGCGATCTGACGGCGGCGATCCAGCGTAGGCGACGATCCAGTGGGCAGCGGGGTCCATTCAGCATCCAGCGGGAACCTGAAACAGAAAAGGAGAATTAAAATCGAAATCGACTGTGAAAGTTTTGTCGATCAGTTATCCTTCTCGGTGGGTAACGGTTAAACCGAGTGGCGACCGATAAATTAATAAAAGCGTTATCGAGTGAGTCGTGGTAGATCCACCTTACGTTCGGATAAGTTAGCTGTAAAAGATAACCGAGTTAAGGAAATTTACCTTGCCGGCTAGTGACTAGATAGATTAGCGGTCAAAGATTTTAGGAAACTATCTTACCGACGAGCGATTAGACAAGTCAGCGGTAGAGGATAATAGACAAGCTAGCGGTAGAGGATAATAAAAATAAAGAGAACTACCTTACCGACGAGTGATTAGACGAGCTAGCCGCGTGAGATAATCAAATTGAGGAAATCTTCGTTATCGACAGACGATTTGCGAAGATAATAAGAAAGATTAGCCTACCGTCGGTATATAGATAGGTAAATTTGGATAGCTAAACGAATCGAGAATTACTTTACCAACGGTCAGGTTGGGTCGAGTTAGGGACGTTCGGTTACAGACTCTAGGTCCGTGGCCACCCTCCAGCCGTGTATCTCGCGCGCGGCAGGGGGAGTCGCCCGGTGAGATCGATCACCGAGGCCCCCTGCCGGCGCACACATGTGCTTACTCGGCCCGTGTTCACGAGACACAGGCCGAGCTCCGCCGCCCACCCCTCCAGTACGCTGCCCCTTGCGTCAGTACGCGGGAAACCCCAAAGCGTAGACCGCATTGAAGTCCCCCGCCACTATGACCCGGCCAGTGGGACATCGGCGGATGCATCCCTCCATATCATGGAGCGTTCGCTCGAACCTGGCCAGGACCCAGCTCGGAAGGGTGTAAACGCCCACCACGGAGATGGGCCCCCATTGCACCGCACCGAAACCCAGGCGACCCCCCCTCCCCCCGCACACGCATGTACTTTGGTATATTAGTCGTTTATGTCTCTTAATACTCAAAATAACTGCAACATGTATTTTTCAAACTTTTTTTGTTAAAAACTTTTTTTAAAAAAATGAGCGACGGCTTAAACCTTCTGTAGGTCACTCAGGAGGGTGACCTTGATAACATATGTCAAGGCCAAGGTCATTGGAGAAGGATAAGTTAATCTAAATAATTACCAACCGCTCAAACACAGCTATTTTAACAGACGTTCTAAACACATTTATTATAGATTTTAAAATATTTTCCGTGGTTTCCTGGGTAAATGACCATTATTTCTTTCTTATTTCAACCTCAAATAAGGTGGGAAAAAATGTTTCTCAGGTTTCTCATCGGGGCACAAAACGGCCACTTTTACACTCCCTCCTTTAATAACCATTAACAAAAAATTTGTTTATCTTTAGCAAATCATTTTGTTATAATTATCAGACGTAGTTCGATAATATTTTCTAAACTATTTGATAACTATTAATAAACTATCAGTTTATACTTACCAAATCGTTTGGTTACATTTATTATTACTTGGTAATAATTGTCAAACTTTGTCAATATTAACCAAATCATATCAAGTTTTGCTATAATTATCTGTTAACATTAACCAAATTATTTCGTTACATTCACCTATACGTTTAGTTGAAGCTATTTCACCAGGGGGCTTGGTCATATTAACCAAGCCTGGATTATTATAACCAAGCCTTTTTTTCAGTGTAGGTTCCGCAACTGGTGGTCCTTTGGTAACTGTCACTCCTGTGTTCGTGGCCTTTGCGATTTTGTTAGGCGTGATTTCCTGAAACCCCCGTAACAAGTCGTTATAGGGATTATCACCATGAACAATACGTACGCCTGTAGAATTGCTGCGGGTGTTAACAAAGGCGTTGTAGCCCTGTCACGCCGTCGACGAGGCGTTTCCCTCTTAAGTCGACAAGCAAGCCGAAGCGCTTGAGAAAATCAGCTCCCATGATCGAATGGTCTACGTCAGCGACGAGAAAAACCCATTCGAAATCTCGGCGCAGTTCTAGATCCAGGTGAAATTTCCGTCTACCGTAAGTGGAAATGACTGTGCCGTTAGCTGCGAAGAGCTGAAGTGCGGCTTGTGGCTGCCCGCGTGTTCTCCAAGATTTGGGTAAGATACAGGTCGGCCCCTGTATCGATAAGGAACCGGACACCGTTCTTCCTGTCTTGGACTATTAGGCGGTTTTCGTTGTGTGGACCATCGTGCACCGCCTCCTGAGATGGCCCAGTTAGTTTTCCGCGGTCTTGTCAGCGGCTTTGATAGCGAGAGGCTTGAGCCATGCGCATGGTTGCGTACAATTTCCAGCGTTCTTCCTGAACCTGGCGTGGTAAAAACAGTATTTGGATGACTGCAACTTGTCTCGAGTACGACCGCGAGATTTACTTCGCCCGCGTTGTTTCGAACGAGCGCGGCAGCTTTTAGCTTCACCTGCGATGAGGCGTTGTATCTGCTGCGTGAGTTCTACAATCGACGACATCAAGGAGATTCATTGGCGGTCGCGGTGGTGCCGACGGCTGCGACGGTGGACGGTGTCCTTTCCAAGGCCTTGTCGGACAATTCGGCCATTCTATCGACAGCCACTCCCTCGACCACAGAAAGCAACTCTTACACTCGCGAAGGCATGCGCTGCAACCAAAGAGCTTAATCGTTCATCAACAGCGTTACCTGTGTGTTGTCTCATGTCGCGAAGAAGGTGGGTCGGCTTCCCATCTCCAAGTTCTATGTCGGTGAGGAGCTTCCTCCAGCGTTTCTCGTCTGAGTCGGTGAGCCGGGAAATGAGCGTCTCCTTGAGCTTCTGGTACTTGTCTACGGCGGGTGGCGATTCGATCAAATCCGCGATCTCGGGCATTGATTTTTTTCTAAATTATCTATAATTACGCAGAACTTGAGGTCGTCGGACCTAATGTTGTGTGCCCAAAACTTGGCTTCGAGTTGCGTGAACCACGTTTTCGCATGATCGCGCCAAAATGTAAACATCTTTACTGCGCGGACGGCGTACGCTTGCGCATGCGGATCGTATGGATCTTTCGGATCGTTATGTGCGCGTGGGAAATGAGATGCGCCGGAAATTGGCTCGGCAAAAACGTGTAACGATGCACCCCCAGAAATGCATCGTTCCGGCCGTCCACCAGCCGAGCCGCCCGGCCGACCATCTGTCGGGCGAAGAAAGGGGGCGGGATGCCCCCACACATTTTTAAACTTTGCAAAGTCGGCGCACTCGCCGCCGGATATCGATTCGGGACAAACGGATCGATATCCGAAAGCGCCCGAACAATATCGAGCGCGTTCGCGACGCCGGAGCGCCCGGCGCCCCTACTCCGGCCCGACATCCTCGCCACGTGCGGCTCCGCGTTAGCGATACCCCCGCTACCGAAATAACGAGCCCAGGGGGTATAAAAAGGGAACGAATTTGCCTAATTATCAGACTCCGTCGTGAGCCAGCAATCCGGCCAGACCTGTCCGCTGCTCACGACTTCCAGTCCCGATCCTGCTCCTTGCAAATCACCAGCCGTGTCGACGAGGTTGAGAGTACTCAGTCTCTATTCGGGAGTTCCCGTACGCCGACACCGCTGTCCTGAGCCCCGGTAATACCGGCGAGGTTGAGTGTACTCGTCTCTTCCGAGAGTTCTCGGTAACCGGTACCACCGTTTATTACACGCAAAGTCCACGTTTCGTACAAGAACGTTCTCTGTACGCCGGGCGTACCCGGCCGTGGTCTTTTCCTCGACGTGCACTGGGCAGAGCGTGCTCTGTCCTGCCGGGTGTCCCCGCTTGCCGTCTCCGTGTACTGTGGAGGAGAGTACTCCTCCCAGTCGGGTGTTCCCGATTACACGCAGCTTCCTGACATCCTGTCAAGATCCTCGCGTCGCGTATTCACACGCCATTTCAACGCGCTCGTCCGTGCAGCCCCGCGTGCTGAACCCACCTCGCGCTATAATAATACACGCCTAATCGTACCGCGTACCGTACACGCCTCGCGCCGGTCTCAGGTATTTACGCGAGTCCTGTAAATTAAGCGCCGCCTACTTACACGCGTTACTTACGCCCCACGCGGGCCATCGACCGCGCTACTTTCACTTTTCACGACGCTCCACGTGGGCCATCGACCGCGCCCATCGACCGCGATACGAAGCGTCCCGTCAGCTACCGCCGTAGGCCGAACACGTGAAGTCGGGAAAGCTATCGCACATCGCCGTGCAATCACCTCGCACGTATATTGTAACAGCGAACTAACACCTTGTATTAACAACGCAACAATTCTATCATTTGTAATAGCGAAACCGAGGCTATCACCTCGCCTAATATTGTAAATCTAATATAACTTCAGTTTATAATAATAAACTTCCAGTAATTATCAGATACCGTTATCTCGTCTCTTCCTCCGCGCCTCTTTCTCGACCCTGACCAAGCCGCGAGCTACGATCCGAGCATCGGGAAAACAGGTTGTTTTAAACGTCTGGACGTACCGCACGTGCCTCCTGGGTGTTGTCGTTGTCGGCTAGCGTGATCAGGGGTGCTTGCCCTTCGCCTGCGCTGCTGGATTCACCGATGGCAGGGGGGGGGGGGGGAGCGCGATCAGGAGAGACACACTTGCGCACAGTACAACTGGACACGTTGCAATTGCACACCGTGCTATTACACACATAAAGTTGCGCACCGTTTGATTGGACACAGTTCAATTGTGCACAGTTCTATTGCGCACAGTTCTCATTCTCAACTTAAAATTGTAAAGCGAGGTCCACCCTGCCTACCGGCGGAGGGGGTGCGGGAGGGGGGGCCGAAGGCGCGCGCGCCTGTATAGGTGTGTGTGTGTACACCATGTGGCTGCGACATTTTCATCATCGAAATTCAATAGAACTGTGCGCAATAGAACTGTGCGCAATTGAACTGTGCGCAGTTGAACTGTGCGCAGTTGAACTGTGCGAAATTTTATGTGTCTAGCACGGTGTGCAATTGCAACGTGTCCAATTGTATTGTGCGCAAGTAAATGCTTCTCTGAACAATCGACCGGCATCCTGAGCTAGAGATCTTCACGGCGATATTCAGGTCTAACGCGTCTTCCACAATCACGTCGGGGTCACCAGAATGTGTGGGGATTAGGAGAATGACTCCACTAATTATTCTTTACAACGTTAAAATATATTCTTCTTATATTACAATCTTTGGTTTCGCGTACAAAACTTTACAGGAAAGAACGTGCTCGGCTCGGGAGAGGCAAGAGACAAGTGAGCGCTATCTCAAGCGTTCTTAAAATCACTAGAGGTGACTCGCGTAGCGAGCGTCTAATGGACGGCGTTAACTGGCCAGAGGTTTCGGCCAATACCGTGGCTGACGTTGCCACAGGCGAGTCTACGGTGGCGACCTCTACCCCCACGTCCCTCCTGGACGATAACTCCCCGCCGACGAGCGCGCGCCCCTGAGAAATTTCGGGGCCCGGGGCGTGCCGCGCCGCCCCTGGCAGAGAGAGAGAGAGAGCGCTACACGACAGAGAGAGATAGTTAAGAGGAAGGGGTGCAATGAGGGAAGGGGGGAGTTTTTCTTACTCTTGCCCCTCGTTTCCCTCGCCCACCCCTTATGGCATTCCCCCCACGTCCCGACCCCTCGGGCTTAGCCCTCGGAACTTAAAACCAGGTGTAGATCACCTACTCTCCTCGCAACCTTGTATGATAAGAAGCCTTACGTCATTTATTACCGTAACTTGCAGCAATGTACGCGTCATGGTCTTCGCGTTACAAAGATACACCGCGTATTGGAATTTTCGCAATCTCCATGGCTCCGCGATTATATAGAACTTAATACAAAATTTAGAACGCAAGCAAAAAACGATTTCGATAAGAATTTGTACAAATTAATAAACAACGCGGTATTCGGCAAAACCATGGAGAATGTGCGCTATCATGTCGACGTTAAACTGGTAATGCAATGGAACGGACGATACGGTGCGGAGGCATTAATCGCGAAACCAGATTTTCACAGTTGAAGCGTCTTTTTAGAGAATCTGCCGTTGAACTGCGTAAACTCGAGGTGAAGTTTAACAAACCGACCTACGTGCGTATGGGCATCCTTGACATATCCAAGACCTAGATGGCCAGTCTCATTCTACTAGATTCTACCAGATTGACCAGATATTAAGAACATACAATTAGTTCACATTAATTCGCAATAAGTAACTTTAAATTTTAGAAAATTAAATTGTTTTTGATTTAATTATGGTTATTTTAAATAAATAAACTTTTTCTGCTATATTTTATTTATTCAGATAAATAAGAATGTAAACTTTGTTATTACAAACTTTTCCTATGAACTCTATATTTTGTTTTTTAGACAAATAAAAATAAAAACTGTTATCATTGGAAATATAAGTAGCCATAGTTTTAATTTTATTTACCACTGAAATGGGTAAATCAAAACTGTCACAGCATTTGTTGTATCGCGTTAATCCGGTCCTTGCAGTTAGTATTGTCGACAGCATAGGAAGTTGCATTCTATTTTTTAATTTATTTTTTACGATATTCATACTGCTAAATAAACGCTCTACTTCCGCATTTGAATGAGGTAAAGTTAATATCTCTATAGCAAAATCTGCCAACTCAAGGAATGGATTTTTATTTGCACTATCTTTAAAATTTTTAACTTTATGCCAAAACTCTTTAGTGTTTGCACAATTATACCACTTTAAGAAGTTAATATTTTCATATTGTGTTTCAATCTTGCTAATTAAATTATTTGATTTTTCAAAATATTCTAATAACTGTCAATCTTTTTTTATTTCTTTATAAAGTCTGATCCACACTTAACAATGACATCTTCTCTAAAATGTCAATATTGTTAGGCAAACGTGTTTTTAACTGTTCAATTAGGGTAACTATAAATTTAATACATCTTTCCCTTAACATAGCTTCGTCATTTGTTGTAAAATTATTATTTCTTTCTTTAAATAAATAAATAATAATGAGACTGGAGGGTGGTCCTCCAACGAAGACCTACTGGCGGCACGCAGACTGAGTCCATTGTGCCTCCCCGCTGCAATAACAGCCTCCCAGTTAGGGGAGACCTGTTTTCCTCCAAAAGCGAAGCAGGTCCTCCACCGGTAGCTGTTTTAACTGCTCGGGATCCAGAAAGGATGAGCCGAGCGTAAGGAGTCGTCGCCTGGCGTATGCCGGACATTGACCAAGAATATGGAGACTTGTTTCCTCCTCTTCCCCACAAAGTCTACAGTCGGGTGTATTACTACAGCCCAACTTGTACATGTGGTAGTTCAGGACGCCATGACCTGTCAGCAGCTGCACTGCCAGCCTGGCGTCCTTCCTGCTCAGTGATCTTATGCTTCCTGCCAGTCCCTGGGAGAATCTCCCAAGAGAGCCCTGGCCTGTCTGCATTTGCCCCTGGTTTCCTCTCTCCAGCTACCAAGATGCTGGTTCCGCAGCCAGCCCCTGATCTCCCTCCTGCCTAGGCTGAAGGGGACCCCAACGGCCGGCTCCGGTCCCAGCAGTCTTGTCTCCGATCCTGCTCTAGCGAGCTGGTCGGCGGTTTCGTTACCTTTGATCCCCGAATGACCGGAAACCCACATTAAGGTGACACTATTGTTCCTCGCCAGCTCCTCCAGGGTGCAACTGCAGTCCCAGACCAGCCGTGAAGTAAAGTTCGGAGCACAGAGGGCCTCAAGCGCCGCCCGGCTATCCGAACAGATTCTGATACGCTCTCCCTTCCGCTTCCTCTCCAATAAGGTTTGGGCACATCTCATAATGGCTACAGTCTCCTCTTGGAATACCGTAGCAAATTCACCGAGTGGGACACTTTTCTTAGTACCATCTCGGGGACAGTAGAGTCCCGCGCCAGAACCAACACCTGTTCTGGAGCCATCCGTAAACCAGATGTCCCCATTCCAGGCATTCAGCCCTTTCGGGTCCTTCCATTCCTCGCGCTCAGGGAAGCACACTCTGTATTTCCTCTCAAAGACGCGGATTGCCGGCATTTTGTCTTGCCCCATTGTGAAAACGGGGCCAGCCAGAACCGTTCCTGGAATTCTTGTGTGTCTAGCACCAGCCTTCCATTTCAGCTCGCATCTCAGACGGTAGGCCGCGGCCGCCGCCGCAGCCACCACCACCTGGTGCAGTGGCTCAATGCCTAGTAGCACTCCCACCGCTGCCACCGGCGTGGTTCGCATCGCCCCTAGGGCCCCTCTTAGAATCAGAGCCCTGACGTGCTCCAGAGCCATTCTGGCAGTTTTCGTCTGCGTCCTAGGCCACCATACCACCGATGCATACAGAAGTCTGGGCCGGAGAATCGCCGTGTAGATCCAATAGACCATCCTTGGTTTCAGACTCCATATCTGGCCAAAAGTTCGCCTACACGTCCAGAAGTAAGAGCAAATGCTCTTACAGCGATTCTCAAGGTGCTCCTTCCATGTCAGCTTATCTAGGGTAACCCCCAGATATTTCACCGACTCGGTCGGAACAAGTCTTGTTCCTCCTAAAATAGGCCCTTCCACAGGGCCCACTTTGTACCTGCGTGTGAATACCACGAGCCCCGTCTTCAGTGGATTCACCGATAGACCGGTCCCGCGGCACCACTCCTCTACCACCTCTAGAGCTGCCTGTGTTAGCTCCAGAAGCGTCTCCAGGAAGGGTCCTCGAACAAGGATAGCCAAATCATCGGCATATCCCTGCGTAAAGAAGCCCCTATCGTTTAATGTGCTGAGTAGCCGATCAGCTACTAGACACCACAAGAGCGGAGAAAGAACCCCCCCTTGTGGGCAGCCTCTCTCCACCCATCCGCTGACTCTCACCGATCCTGATGAGGTCGTTACTCGCCGTCCAAGCATGCCCTTGATCCAATCAACGATCATCTCCGGGACACCCCTCCGAGCGGCCTCTTCACATACTACTGCATGAGGAGTGTTGTTGAACGCACCCTCCACGTCCAAGAAGGTGCCCATCACAAAGCCCTGCTCCTCCAACTGCCCCTCGATAAACGACACGACAGAGTGGAGGGCGGTGTCGGTAGAGTAACCCGCACGGTACGCATGCTGGTTCATGTGCAACGGATGCCGTAAAAGAATAACGTCTTGCACGTAGACATCAACCAGACTTTCTAACGTTGTAAGAAGAAAAGACGTCAGGCTGATTGGTCTGAAATCCTTGGCAGAGGTGTAACCTGTCCTACCCGCTTTCGGGATAAACACCACCCTTGCCAATTTCCAAGCGCTGGGCGTGTATCTCAGCGCCAGACAAGCCCTTAAAGTCCGTGTAAGGGGCCCGATGATCTGCTCCAGCCCCTCCTGTAGAAGAGCCGGAATAATCCCATCCGGTCCCGCTGACTTGAAGGGCTTGAAGGCCCTTACAGCCCATCTGACCCTGTCGGGTCTGACAATTTTGGCTGGAAGCGCCCAATCACCTCCCCGCGCTCTCCGCAGCGCCGGAGTCTCTTGCCATACATAGTCCTCCGACTCCTTCCGGAAGCCCGGGAAGCTTGTCTCCAGTAGGTGTGTCAGACACCGTTCCCCAGTCACCATCGTCCCGTCAGCGAGACAGGTGGTTTCGAAGGCTGCATCATGGTTCCTGGCCAGAACTCTGCATAGTCTAGCGGTCTCGGGCATGCCCTCCACTGACTCGCAGAATCTTTCCCAGCTCTTCTTTTTTGCCCTTACTACAGAGTCTCCGTAGTCCTTCTGAGCCCTTCTGTAAAGGTCCCAGTCAGACCGGCGGCCCGTGTTCCTGGCCCTATTCCATGAACGGCGGGCCGCATCCTTGAGGTCCCGCAGCTTTGGACTCCGTCAGGAGGTACTCCTGGTGTTTCTAACTGTCCTTTCCGGACAGTTCTTTTCAAAGCTGCCTACCAGAGCTCTTTGCAGGTGGTCGACGCAGAGCTCTATCTCTTGTGCGGTCCCGTGTCTTTTGGGAAAGTCCCTGAGACTGACTGATAGGTCCTCTCGGTAAGAGGCCCAATCAGTTCTTTTGGGGTCCCTCACTCTGTTCTCTTCAGATCTGGCTTTAGCCAGCCTAAAGGTAATCTGTCTGTGGTCTGACAGAGAAGGCTCATTTGAGGCCCTCCAATCAGCCACCTCCCAAACCATTTGCCTGGAGCAAATGGTGAGGTCAAGCACCTCCCTTCTCACTGTCGTACAGAAGGTAGGTTCGTTTCCCTTGTTGAGAATTTCTAGGTCCGTGGCCGCCAGAAACTCCAACAGTCTCCTTTTTTTTTTTTTTTTTTTTTACATGGGTGAAATCTTCGATTGCTGGGTTTCCGGGCAAGCCCGGTATGTGGCCCACCGACCCCCTCCGATGTTGTGAGGGGGAAGACCCCCCGCCCTCGGGGTAGGACGGGGGAGTGCCGGATTCCTACCGGCAAAAACACCCATGGGTGACCCTAACACTGTGCTTTGTTGGGGGAGCCCCGGGAAACGCAATGATCACATCCGTGGGCCCCCCCGCACTTCGCCTTTTATAGGCAAGCCTATCCTGATCTAATGACAGACGGACGGGTGCCACCACCCCCGTCCGTCGTCCTCCTCTCCGGAAGTTGCCTTATCTGGCCGGCGAGCGAGCGGTTGTACCCCGACCGCTCGCCCGCCCTCCCGGACGAAAAGGGGGAAGGGTCAACGCCCGCGTGAAGCGCCCCCTCCCCCCTCCCACATCCTCCTCCTCGAAGCAGGCGGGTGCCAAGCCCCCGGGGCGAGAGACCTGTCGGAGTCCCGCTCCCCGGGGGCCTAACCCCCGCCGCCTGCCCGCGGGAGGGAGACAGGGCTTGGCATAAAGCCACCATTCTCTCCCTCCCGCGGTTCGGGGGGCCCGGGTCCAAGACCCGAATGGTCCCAGAGCCAGACCCCCCCCGACGGACCGACTGGGGGCACCCGTGGCCGAAACCCCAATTGGTGAATCGGCCCAAGCCCCCCCCGGCCCGCCTCCTCCGCCGATCCATTCGACCGCGACCGGCGCCGAGAGGGGGGATCCCCTCCTCCGTAGAGGTTCCGGGAACCCGCCCCCCCGGCGCCACCTCTCTCTACCTTGCGACTATCCTGTCGCCTGCCCGCGGGAGGGAGACAGGGCTCGGCATAAAGCCACCATTCTTTCCCTCCCGCGGTTCGGGTGGGGGCCCGGGTCCAAAACTTAAAAGGTCCCAGAGTCGGACCCCTTCGACGGACCGAATGGGGGCACCCGTGGCCGAAACCCCGTAGGTGAATCGGCCCAAGCCCCCCCCCCCCCGGCCCGCCTCCTCCGCCGACCCAATTCGACCGCGACCGGCACCGAGAGGGAGGATCCCCTCCTCCGTAGAGGTTCCGGGAACCCACCCCCCGGCGCCACCTCCTACTTTGCGTCGATTTTACACGCCGCTCACCCGGGGGGGGGGGAGACAGGGCTTGGCATAGAGCCACCATTCTCTCCCCCCCGCGATCCGGGGGGCCCGGGTCCGGGACCCAAAAGGTCCCAGAGCCAGACCGCCCCGATGGACCGACCGGGGGCACCCGTGGCCGAAACCCCGTAGGTGAATCGGCCCAAGCCCCCCGGCCCCTCCCCTCCACCGACCCGTTCGACCGCGACCGGCGGCGAGAGGGAAGATCCCCTCCTCCGTAGAGGTTCCGGGAACCCGCCCCCCGGCGCCACCTCCCTCTGCTTTGCGGCGATCCCGCCGCCCACCCGCGGGAGGGAGACAGGGCTTAGCATAGAGCCACCATTCCCTCCCCCCCGCGGACCCCATCTTGTGTGCCACCCCCTTATACATGGAAGGCTGCCTCCGCGCGGCGAGCTCTATCAGTCGCCCGCTTCGGCGAGACGGCTGCTGCGGCAAGCGTCGCAGCCGTCTCGCCAGCGACATGTTCTCCATCTCCCAGTCGCTTTCTTCCTCCTCCTGGGGCGGCCATGGCGGCGGCATCGCCTCTCCTCTCCTCACCCGCTCGTCCGCCTCCTTCCGCGACATAACCTTGTCGCAGAAGGAGACGAACGCTCTCCAGTTCTCCGGCCCCTCATCGCCCCCCCGAACCGACGCAGCAACGACGGCCGGGAGGGAGAGGTCCCCTCCTATGCATGCCCGGACGTCACGGCGCTCCTCTGCCCACGCTGGGCAGTGCTCAAGCGTGTGCTGCGCCGTGTCCGCCTCCTTCGGGCAATGCCAGCAGCGCGTGGTGCGCTCCTTCCCGATGCGGTGCAGGTATGAGCCGAAACACCCGTGGCCCGTCATTACCTGCACCGCGTGGAAGGCGACATATCTCCTCTTGCCGCCCTCCACCCACTCCTCAAGTACTGGCTGGACAGCCTCGATTACCCTCCTCCCCCACAAATGCCGGGGGTCCGCTAGATCCCCCTTCCACTCGCGGAGGAGGGCCCCTTGGGCTCGGAGCTTCAGCGCCCTCCTTACTCTCGGGGGGATTACCCCCATCTCGGCCTTCAATCTGCTGGCCTCCTCATACCTAATCGCGTATGATTTGGCCAGCAGTCTGACCGGGGGAATCCCCGCGATGATAGTCGCCCCCATGTGGGAGACGGTCCGATAGGCCCTGGAGGCGGCGATTGCGATGACACGCTGTGCCGCCTCCATTCGCCCGTTAAGGCGGGCGTTTTCGCCCACCCTCCTCCACCAAATCGGTGCCCCGTACAGGAGCACCGAATGGACCGTCGCCACATAGAGGCGACGCACGCGCCCGCTCGCCCCCCCGATGTTGGGCAGGATCCTCGCCAAACAGTTGGCGATCCTCTTCGCCCTCGGGACGACGCGGGCGACATGCTCTCCGAAGCTCCTTCCCCTGTCCAGCCATACCACCAGATGTTTGAAGTGGGGAGTGGTCGGGACTTTTACCCCCTCTACGTAGAGGCTGAGCCCCTCCGGAGGCGGACCCCGCCTGCGACACCCCCGCCTGCGGGGGTCATAGAAGACGGTCGCCTGTGTCTTCTGCGGGGCCACCTCCAGGCCCATCCCCCGTATGGAGCGCACCACGCACTCGGCCGCCACATTGGCCAGCCCGAACAGCTCCTGCCATTCCTCCCTGCCGACTCCCAGGAATATATCATCAGCGTATCCTGAGAGCCAGCACCCCTCGGGGAGGGGGGTCCCGAAGATCCGGTCATACGCGACGATCCACAGCAGGGGTCCTAACACTGACCCCTGCGGGACGCCGCACTCGACCAGTCTGACCCGTGGGACCCCATCCCGGTCCGTGTACAGCAGACCCCTGTCCCGGAAGTAATCCCGGACGACCTCCATCAAATAAGGGGGGACCCCCTTTCTAAGTAGGGCCCCCCTATCACCGACCAGGGGAGGGAGTTGAAGGCGTTCTTTACGTCAAAAGACACGCCCATGGCCACTCCCCCCCTTCAATCACGGCCTCCGTCCGGGCCAAGACGCTCTTGATCGCGTCTATCGTCGATCGCCCGGCACGGAAGCCGAATTGGTCGTCCGAAATTCCCCCATCTGCCCTTTGGGACAGGTGCTGGACGAGGCGTTCGGCTATTATTCTCTCCAGAATCTTGCCAACCTCGTCCAGCAGGCACACGGGCCGGTAGGCGGACGGTGAACCTGCAGGTTTGTCCGCCTTCGGCAGGAGCTGCAGGCTGGCCTCCTTCCATTTTTTGGGGAACCGGCCGGCCCTGAGACACGCATTATAGACTCTGCGCATCCTGCCGGCCAGTCCCCCCGCGGCCAAGGTCCACACTCTCCCTGGTATACCGTCAGGGCCAGGAGCCTTACCCCTCCTGACCCTGCGGAGAGCCCTCGACAGTTCCTCTTCGCTCACTTCGAGCTCTTCACCCCACACTGGCCTCGCGCACGCCGGGAACCGCACCTCCCCCCCATCTTTTCGGGGGAAGAGTGTGTCCACAACCTCGGCGGCGAATTCGGGGTCCAGTGTCTCCGTTATTGGGGGCGCCCAGGGCCTGAGTTTGTCAAGCACTAGCTTGTATGGGCGCCCCCACGGGTCCTCCTCTACACTGTCGAGGAGCTCCCGCCAGGAGCGTTCCTTGGCCGCGTGTATCGCTCTGGAGAGAGCCCGGCGGGCGGTACGCCAGGCCTCTCCAGCTTCCTCCTCCGTCAACCGCGGATTGAGCCTCCCCGCTCTAATCCGCTGCCACATTCTCTTGGCCTGCACGGAGGAGCGCCTGAGCTCGGTCAGCTCCTCCGTCCACCAATACGCGCACCTTCGGGGGCGCTGGGGGCGGATCCGAGGCATCGCGACATCACACGCCTTTTGCATGAGTCGCGACAACTCCTCGGCCATCTCGTCCACCTCCCCGCCGTCCCCCTCCGGTCGCTTCTCCTCGTTGGCCCACATCAGGGCAATGATCGCCGCCCTGAATCGGTCCGTGTCGAGCCTTTTGAGGGCCCATCTCCTCCTATGCCTGTCGGCCTCTCGGCGGCGGGCTTGCACCTCCGGGAGGGCAACGCGGACCATCATCGAGATATACTGATGATCGGAGAGCGTCTCCTGGTCCGCGTCCACCCTCCATTCGCTCACCGCGCGCGCGACAGGGGGAGTGGCCCAAGTCAGATCCACGATCGACTGCCCCTGCCGTCGCACGCACGTGCTTTCTCGGCCCGTGTTCATCAGAACCAGGCCGAGGCCCGCCGCCCATTCCTCGGTGGCCTCGCCCCTCCTATCGGTCCGCGGGGAACCCCAAGCAGTTGACTTCGCATTGAAGTCCCCCGCGACCAACACCCGGCCGGCCGAGCACCCGCGAACGCAGTGTTCTAGTTCGACCAAAAACCGCTCGTACTCGGCCAGCGTCCATCTAGGAGGGGCGTACACCCCTATCACCGAGATGGGCCCCCAATCGACACGGACGTAGCCCACCCCGGCTCCCTTCGGGACGCACGGGGGGGACGACGGCATTGCCTTCCATGTTATCGCGACGGTGCCCCCCCGGTCCCCCGCCCAGCATGGGTGGTTTCTCGGGACACGGTAGGGCTCCGCCGCAACTGCCAATCCACACCCGCGCTCCGCCAACATATGGCAGAAGAGGTCTTGCGCTGCGCGGGCGTGGTTGGGGTTTGTCTGAAGGACTCTGAAGGCCATTTACAGGCGGCCCACAGTGTCCTCCACTCCTTCCCTCTCATCGTTGGAGTCCACCAACTCCTCCTCCACCTCCATCCTTGTTTGAGAGGGGGTTTTCTCCGTCACTGACGTAAGAGCCCCCCCCTCTCCTCGCTCGCCCCTTCTTCTGTGGGGGGAACCTCCACCTCCATCTTCTCGGAGGACTCCCCCCTGTCGGGGCTTGGCTCTTCCCCCCCGCGGTTTTACGGGAAGGACGAGTCCTCTTCTCCTTGGGGGGCTCGTCTACTATTCCGGCCACGAGCTTCCCCCCCTGGGTAACTTTAAACCCCGAGACCGCCAGGGCCTCCGTTATCTTCGGCCTCTCCTTGGCCGCCTTCGCCTTCGCCCCGGCCTTAGGTTTGTCCGCGGCCGCGGGCTTCTGGGTTTCCCCTGGCTTCTTGCCCGCGGCCCCTGTCCTCCCTCCTCTTGCTGGGCGACACCCGGCGCACGCCGCCCCACCAATGCGGTGTCCGTGCGGCAGCCCCTTGCTTTCGCAGACCACGCAGCTCACCGGTGCCTCGCACTCCCTGGCCGCGTGGCCCGCGACTCCGCACCTATAGCAGGCGCCCGTCCTATCCGCACTGCTGCGGCACGTCGCCCTAGTGTGCCCCAGCTCCAGGCACCTGAAGCACTGGAGCGGTCTTTTGTCGAGGAGCTCCACCTTTGCTCTCGACCACCCCAGTGCCACGCGCTCGCCCCTTGCCAGGGTGTTCGCCGCAGCCAGCGGGCATTTGGCCACGACTGAGCACAGCCCATTCCCCATCATTCTGACGGGACCTACGGCTATGCTCAGCGGGCTCACTCCTCCTTTGGCTGCGAGGGTCTCTGCCACCTCCGTCTTTTTGACAGAGCCCTCGAACCCGCTTATCCTGAGGTCAGCCGTCATTGTCGGACGACTGACCTTCGCCCCCTCCTGGCCCGCCAGGGCCTCCACCATCTTCGCCGCCAGGACGTCGGCCTTCTCCGCACCGTCCTGGCCCGAGATTTCCAGGCTTAACGCCCCGGTGGCTGTCCTTCTCACGTTGGGGATCTTGTCGATCCCCACATCCTTCAAGGCCACCTTGTAACCGGACAGCCATATCACTCCCGTCCTAACCGAACGTCAGCTAACCTTGAACAATCAAACTACTCAATTTTGGCACTCTACGTCGGGCGGAAGGGTATTTTACCACATTTAATCTCGATAATATTCGAACTTCGCAAAATTATCGGTCGCCACTCGGTTTTACCTAAACCCGCCGAGAAGGTAAGCAAATCGACAGACCTTTAGCCGTCTTCTATTAATTTCTGCTTTTTATGTTTCAGGGACACCCCGGATGCTGGATGGACCCCGCTGACCGCTGGATCGCCGGAACGTCGCTGGATCGCCGCCGTCGTCGATGGATCGCCTCCACCACCGGATCGCCGCCGTCGCTGGATCGCCGGAACGTCGTTGGACAGGGATTTATAACGGTCGCCGCATCAACCAATAGGATTCCAGGAAAGTATCACACAGGATATTAATAACTTTCACAAGCACTATGCTCTGCTTTTAACACTGAATTTATTCTATTTCAGGTTACACAAAATGGCCGTGTGCATTCGCACTCACAAAATGGCCGCGCGACGCCATCTTGGCATGACTCGCACTTCGCGTAGATTTTACGTCGTACGCAATCTTAGTTACTCGCAAACGCGATTATTTATTGTTCTCTGGTCGGATATAACAATTAATGACGCGTGCGCGCGTATCGATCGCGGATTACGACCGGTTTTCATGGAACTGCACAAGTTCTCCCGATCGGATATCGTCGCGTGGTTTTATCGATCGCTGCTCGGATTTGTTAATGTTCACGACTGAGAATTAACGGCTCGCGTTAACAATTACGAATATTCACTCGTAGACGACATTGCACGTCGCTCGCGGGTTATCTCCGATTTTTTATGAGATATCTCTTACAATGGATGCGTATATCGAGATTCTCTCGGATGACGGTCCCGTTTCGGTAATTAACCGAATTATTCAACTTGCGTTAACAATTAACGACTTTACGTGCTTGGCGGTATCACTCGCTTCGCACTTATCGATCTCGGTTGGCCTTGAGCCTCACGGCACACACGCACGTTACGAGAGCTCCCGAGAAAAGTTAATCAGTATTCTGATTATTAATTTCGGTAATTAATACCGGTTTGCGTTAATTAACACGATTTTAACCACCAACGGGATAACACGTCGCTCGTGGCTAATCTCGGTTTTAATGAGCCACTTGCTCCCGGAAAAGACCGTATCTGCGATTGTATTCGCGTATCACCGTTTAATCACTCGCGTAATTATAACGACTTTTGTTAATTAGCGGGATTACGCTCCGCTAGCGGGTTAACACCGGTTTTAAAAGAGCCTCGTGTGACACGTCCGCACATCACGATGGCTCCCGGAGAAAGACCTCGATTCTCGCATCGTCACGTCGCAAGCTGGGAACCGCGCGCATGCGCAGTGTTGCCAGCCATCACTCCTGGCTGACATAATATTTTGCTCGCGTCGTCACGCACGCGAAAACAACGTGATATGGAAAATTCCGGAACGCTCACTATTTATTTGACGCGCAATAACCGATTTAATCGATAATTCCCGAATTTTCCATTTACAATGCCAGTTTGTTGAAATTCGACAATTATGAATAAACATTTGCAAATTCGCTTGCAAACGCTTAATTGACGCTCGCCTATCAATCCTACGGTCGCATAGATGCGCTCGCATCTCTGGATGCACCAGAAGCCTGTTTTTCGTATCGCGCATGCGCCGACGCATATCTCGCGATGCAACGGCTCTACGGTGACGCAAAAGTCTCCGTCGTGTTTCCCGATGCCGATTTAGCCGGAAATAATCCGTTTTGACTCGCTCTGCCGTTTTCCGGCCGATATCGCCCGAAAATGTCCCTAGGGACTTGATCGGACCAATCGCGTAACAGGATGCTCGGGAAAGGCGTCGTTGACCGATTTCCGGTTCTGACCGTCGGATTTTGCCGTAATTACGCTAGATCCGCGCAATCCTACACGATTATCGCTCCGAGTCGCTCATCGCTCGAAACGACCAATCAGATGGCGAGTTTGCCTATTTCCGTCGTTCGACCACCTAGATCGCTCTTTTTGCTTTTATTCGACCATCTTTGATCCCACTTGACCGATCCGATGCCAAAACTCGCGTTTCTTCACGGAATTCTCGAAATTCGCCTTCCGGCCACCGGATTGGCTGAAATCACCTTTCGGCGTTCCCGGATCGCGTTTCAAGTGAATTTACGCTATTTCGACTAATACTAAGCCAATCTGATCATTACCGGCCCGTGGAATCATTAAATGTCATTTATAACGATTTTCAGCGATCTCGTCAAGTTGGCTCATCGCTGATTGGCCAAAATTGCTCTACGGACTCTCCGGGCGGTTTTGACGTTAAATTTACGTTAATTCGATATCAATCAAGTTAACTCGGCCATCGGTGGGCCGCAAAACCATTTAATTGCGTTAAGCGTGGATTTCCGCGACAATCAGTCTGGCTCGTTCTCTGATTGGCTGTTTCGCCAAACTTATACAATCTTCGAATTTTCGCGGTTTTCTGCATACGTAGGCCTTGTGTACCTGAAAATAACTTAATCTAAGCGCAAATCTCTTCGCTAGAGTTCGATTCCTGTATGTACGCACGCGGAATCGAATTATCGAATGTACTCACTTATTTTGCATATAAAGTCTTTATTCTTATATCTAAATACACTTTTGTCTTCGTTATTACGCTTAAATAACTAATCACATTAGTACGCTGGGATATGGGGTACAATATCGTGAAACTAAACGAGAAAAGAAAATCATATAACATACTAAACAAAATAAAAGAAAGCAACCGTTAACTTTTTTATGTCTTCGGGTCATGTGGAGGGCATTGGGCGGCGTCCTCTTCCTCTCCTATGATGATCTCGCCGTCCACGTTGAGCCGCAGGGTGTAAGGATGGTCCTGAGTCGGTTGTTCTGTCACCCTTTGCAGGATGACCCTGGGGCTCTCTGTTGACTCGCGACGAGCCGAAACTGAGCCTGCTACCTCCTGGTGCGCTCCTCCGCTCGTCCTCTGGTCCATTCGAACCGGTGCAGTTGGCGGATCTCCCGTCGGCTGCAATCTCCCCGTCAGCTTCGAGGAGGTAGTTACTACCGAGTCGGAGCTGTCCGAATCGACCGGTTCGACTGTTTTCCGCTCCACGCTTCTCGTTTTGCTGCTTCTCTCGCGTCGTTCTTCCTTCTCGATTTGTTTCTCGATTTGGTAGTGTTGTTGGATCTTGTGTTGCGATTCACGCGCCGCTTTGCGCCTTGGGAGGATCTGCGGTGTCTCGCGTTTCAATTCCGTTGCCACCGACTGCCCACTGCTCTGACCAATATCAAATGACACCTGATTTACCTCTGTAGGTGTTTGTGTCACGCTAGTAGCTATCCCGCTCGTGCTGGCTGTCGGTGTGTCATACTGGGTGTGTCGTTGTTGCACCTCACCGGCGCTCGACGTTGATGGCCCGATCGTCGGTGATTCGGGTCGATTGTCCACCTGTTCGTCGATCAACGTCGCCACATCGGGATACGCCTGTCGCTCGGATTGTTCCGGCTCGCTGATATCTTCGAATTCAGCTGCGTCCTCCGCCTCGCTCGTGATTGAGCGTAACTCCTGTGGCGGTCTACGGTCTTCGAACTGCCTCTCGATCGTATCCGGAAGAATCGTCGTCTCCATCGGATAAATAATTCCGTCACGGTACTCGCATGTGAATCGGAAGTTTCTATTCACTTCGCGCCTGGCTGTCATCGCCACGGTAATGTTTGCAATGTGTCGCCCGTCCGCGGGATCGCGCACTGGCATGCATCGCAAAGGCCTCTCCGTTCGATTTAACGCGAGCTCGCACGCTGTGATCTCGCGCATGATCGCCTCATTTTCTTCTCTCGCCCTACGCATTGTCGCCTCGTCGGGTGGTTGTAGGTTAGGAAGCCCCGCTACGTAATCTTCCGCGTACAAGAGTAGCTGTCGGTGTCTCTGTCTCTCTCTTACTCGTCTGCGGTATGTTTGCAAGAATCCGAGTACTCGCTGTCGTCCTTCACTCGTCTCCTGGTCGTACTCTTCCATCTCACGGCTCATGTTGCTGCGATGCTGTATGTTCGACGGTCTACACAGTAATGGCGAACTTAGTTCGTTTCGCGCCGTCGTTGAGCGCATCGTGCTGCCATCTGACCGACGCCATCTTGAATTGCGATTTCCTCTGGGCTGTCTCGCATATGGCGAAACATTTCGATTGGCTGACAGTCTCCAGTCGTTATTTGCGGTTGGAAATCGATTCCAAATCGCTATTTCCGTATGATTATTCAAATTTTCATCGAATTTCAGTGGATCTGTTCGATAATTCGTCGTTCTGGCGAAATTCATCTCGAAATCCGAATCGTCACTGCTGATTTCCATCAACGACATTCTATTATTTATATTATTATCCGAACATGTCTCGTTGTTATTTCGTCTCTCTCTCTCACTCCCCGTCATTCTCGGATTGACGTTTGTTTCTAGTGTCTCAGCGAATCTCACCCTTTTTCCTTTCTTTTTCAGGTTTGCCGTCTTCTGATTGGTGGATTCTTCGTCGGATGCCATATCGCTGTTGCTGCTCGATAATTGTGTAAGTATCATACTTATATTTCTTATTTCAGGTTCCTCGCTACTATCTCGTATCGTGATTG
The DNA here is from genome assembly GCA_035220615.1 of Leptothorax acervorum. Lineage (NCBI taxonomy): Eukaryota > Metazoa > Arthropoda > Insecta > Hymenoptera > Formicidae > Leptothorax > Leptothorax acervorum. The sequence continues at coordinate 44,910 of JASTWQ010000866.1, forward strand.
GTTGGTTTACGTTTCCCTCGTTATTATCTCGAATTTCGATCGGATCGTCGAAACTTGATCGTGTTTCGTCACGATCGCTGTCGCTTAGCGTTATTATGTCCTCTCTTTCGATTTCGCGTTGAGCGGTTCTCCTCTCACGCTCCTCGTCTATCTCACTCGTTTGACTCTCGAGTTGAGCTTCCTCGTAAATTCTCGCCTTTTCTCTGCGCCAAGGGTCATTTATATTTCCCTCGTCGCTTGACTCCCCGTCATTCCTCGATGTTTCGGGTGTCTGGCGTTCTGCTTCGTTTCTCAATGGAATTCTTCTTCTGACAGGTCGTCGAATTTCAACGATCGGTTCTTCGTCGTCGTCGTCGGACTCCCCGTCATCGTTGACTTCGTCGTTGTCGTCGTCGTCTGACACTTCTCGGAGATGTGCCTCTCTATGCGGTCTTAAATTTCGTGAATTTGCCGCGCACACCACCTGGCCGTTCAGATTTTCTATCAGGTATGCGTTTGGCCTGATTACGCTTCTAATGCGGTATGGACCCGCATAAATGGGATAGAGCGTGCCGATACGATTTTTGCTAGCATCGGACACTCTGTGCTCCTTCACCCATACCAATTGTCCTTCTTGATATTCAGCAGTCCCGTGCTTGTCAGCTTGCAACTTTCGCTTCTGCGCTGCTTCGGCTAATTTCTGCCTGGCTGCTTCAATCTTCTGCTCCCACGTGATGTCCTCGTCGTCCAATGGGATCAGGGCTGGATCAATCGCCAAATGACCAATCTCGCCATCATGCAGCTCGCACGGTGTAAAGCCGGTTGACGCATGTGTGGTATTATTAATAACCCTTTCCGCCCGGCTTACAATTCTGTGCCAAGCCTGATGACGATGGCTGCTATACGCTCGCATTAATCTCCCTAATTCGCGCATAACTCTTTCTACCGGGTTTGACTGAGGATTATACGGCGTGGTTCTACGAATCTCGAAACCCTTAGTATACGCAAATCTCTCCCATCTACGAGTTAGAAACTGCCCTGCGTTGTCAGTCAATATAGTTTTCGGAATACCTATTTCTATGAAAAAATCACCTAATTTATCGATAATCGAATCTAATCTTTGTCCTTTCATCGGATAGAGTTTAACATACTTTGAGAACTGGTCCATTACGACCAACACGTATCTATATCCCTCTTCTGTACGAGGTAACGGTCCAAATAGATCGATTGACAAAGTATCTCCCGGTGCATCGGGTAATTGATAATATTGTGTTCCTACGACTGCTCGAGTATAAAATTTGGTCGCCTGACATGTCATACAAGACGCTACTACGTCCCTAGCTATACGCGCAAAATTATGACCATGAAAATATCTCTTTAAAAAATCTAGTACCTTATCTGTACCGAAGTGTACTAATAATTCGTGTGTTAATTTCGCGATTATCCACGTAACTCTTCGCGGTAATACGATTCTATCTCCTACCGGATATTTAATTCTCAAAATACCGTCTCTGTCATAGATCTGCTCTGGATGATCTATGGCTGCTTGTTGTAACTCTTCATCTGCCTGTTGAGCATCTCTGATAACTCGTATCCATTTTGTTGTATCTGCACCTTGTCTAGCATTTTGGATCATCGCAATATGCTTCTCATCTGGAGTTATCAATCTTTGTCTGGAAAGTGTATCCGCTATTATATTTTCTTTTCCTGGTAGATGTTCGATCTCTAACTCGAACTCTTGCAAGAATGCGAACCATCTTGCGATTCGTCCGTTATTCTGCACACAAGTTCCCAGAAATTTCAATGCTTGGTGATCTGTGTGAACTTTAATATGTCTTCCTAACAACAATGTGTACCATTTCCTCAACGCCCATACAAGCGCTAGGCACTCTAGTTCCGTAATTGTATAATTTAATTCAGCTCCTTTCAAGCTTCTGCTTGCATATGCCACAGTCTGTTTTTCTTCTGAGCCTTCTTTGTACTGATAAAGTCTGGCTCCAAGACCTGTTCTGGCTGCATCTACAAAAATTCCAAACTTATATCCTCGTCTGATTAGATATAAGTCAGGTGCCTCTTGAAAAGCTACTTTTATTTCATTAAAAGCTGCTTGATGTTCATTGGTCCATGTGAATTTTTGACCCTTTTTTAATAATCCTTCCAATGGTCTAGTCAGTCTTGCGAGATTTTTTATGAATCTCCGGTCCCAATTGACCAATCCTAAGAAAGATTGTACATCCTTTTTTCTTCTAGGCTTCTCGAAACTTGCGACTGTTGCTCTAGTTTCTTCGTTAATTTCAGCCTTTATTTCGCTGAATGTATGTCCAAGGAATTTTATCTCCTCCTGTAAGAATTCACATTTTTCTCTATTCAATTTGAATCCAACGTTTTCTAATCTCGTTAAGACCCAATCTATATGATATAGATGCTCTTCTAATGTTTCGGATGCAATCATGACGTCATCCAAATAGATGGTTGTAAACTCGTTAACTCCGAGTGCATCGTCCATCGCTCTGGTGAACGAAGCTCCTGCCGTTTTCAATCCAAATGGCATTCTTCTGAAAACATATGTCTGTCCCTCGAAAAGGAATCCTGTGAACTGTTGAGAATTTTTCTCCAACGGTATTTGCCAAAAAGCATTGGTGATATCTAGCGTGGTAAAATACTTTTTCTTGCCTATACGCCTAAATACATCTTCGATTGTCGGAGGCTGTGCATGGTCGTTCGTCATGTGTTTATTTAATTCTCGTGCGTCGAGACACAAACGAATATTCCCATTTTTTTTAATCACTACCACCAACGGATTTACGTATTGCGTGGCTCTCTTAGTAATAATACCTTTTTGCTCTAACTCACCGATATACTCTCTCACACGTTTCATGTGGACTTCTGAAATAGGATATGTCTTTTTCTTGAACGGTTTATCTATGCACATCTCAATCTTGTGCTCATAATGTGTCACTTTGCCGATTTTTCCATCGAACATTTTTTCATGTTTGTCAAGAATCTCTTGTAACTTTTCTTCTGCCTCATCTTTCCGTATAACGTGTATCGCTATTTCCGGATCCATGGCTCTTCGGAATTTTATGTCGATCTCTTCGTCACATGCTAACAGCATTCGATATTTTACGAGAAAATCGATACCGAGTACCACGTCATAGGCTAGATTTTCTACGATAAAGAACTCGTGAGAATAATTTTCCTCTTTATATTTGAAGATTAATCGCGCTTTCTGAGCGACTGTTGAGCCTCTTTCAGCGAAAGCTCCTCTCAATCTAAATCGTTTTATGGGAAGAACTTCCATCGGAATTCCGTTCTCCTCCAATTGTTTGTGAAAAACTTTAGTGATCGCTGTGATCTGAGCACCCGTGTCGATCAATGCTTTCGTCACGCAAGTGCCAAATCGCATTTGAATCATAGGCACGTCCGCCTCTTTCAGATTTTTCGATTGAGCTTGTCTTAGATCTTCGTCCAGATCTTCGATTATCTCTTTAGTTCTGATTATATTAATCGGATCTTCCTTGCTGCATTTTCCAAGTTCGCGTGTAAGAGCGCAGCAGTTTTTCTCCATCTCTTCCGATGTTGTGCTGACTGCGTCTTCATTCGCGTTTTCTTCCGTTTTCGCCGTTATCGCAGCTACCTTTCTCGCTCGATTTTCCGGCTTTTCAAATTTCTTCTTGTATTCGGGCTTTTCATACTCCCGTTTCTTATACTTGTCATTTTCGCGTACATATCGCGTTACCTTTGCTTTGCCGTCCGCATCGTCGCTATCTGGCATCTCAACTATGTCTACGCCATTTTTCCGCCTCGCCTCTGGCGATTCCGTTTTCCGCCATGATTTCGACTTGTTGTACGACGAATACTTCGTCGAGTCCCTTTTAGCGAAATTATTGTAACGGTCGTCCTTTCGTCTGGCTCCAGCGTTAGTTTGGCCATAGCTTCTATCTTCACGCTGATTGGTTGAACGATTTTGCGGTTTATCTTGCGGCTTTCGAGCTTCGTTACGCATTTTTCGCGTTTCTCGCTCATTTTCGACTGTATCCAGCATAGATATCATGTCGTTTACGCTTTTGACAACAGAAGGTCTCAATTCCCTTGCAACGTCTGAGTCAAAATGTTCCCGCACCGTTTTGGTGGGATTAAAGTTTTTGCTTGTCGAGCAATATTTAACACATATTCCGTCATGGACATTTCTCCTGGCTTATATTTGCCAAAATAGACCCTTTGTCTGAATCTCATCTGAGCCTGACAATTCCAAAAGTGATTTTTGAATAATCGTTTCATCTCGTGAATGTCATCGGCTATTTGGAGCTCGTGCCACTGGCTTGCTGCTCCTCTCATACATCGACCGAAATAAAAGAGTTGCTCCTCTTCGGTGACGTTTTCGTAATTTGCTAATCTCTCAAATTTCTCTATGAATCTTATCGGATTCTGTTTGTCCGTTTTCCCGGAGTACGTCAACTCGTCGAAAGGATTTTTTATCCATCCACCTCTAGGAAGTCGAGCTTGCATTGGGACTAATTGCAGCGCGGCTTCGGCCGCTCTTCCGTCAGCGTACGCTCGCTCGTCTATTGTTGTCGCGTCGAATATGTTCGGCGGTAGCTCGCGATTTGTATTATTTGTCGCTACGGAATCACGACGCTCGCGCATCTGTGTCCTCAGTTGCTCTAACTCGCTTGACAATAGTTGAATTTGATCCAACATCTGTCTTCTTTCCTCATTAAACGCCTCATCGGCCGCTCGTTCGCGACTCAAATTGATTGCATAAGCGTTTCCGTCATTATCGACGTTGAGTAAATTTTCATCCCGCGTCCTGTTTGGAAACACGGGTATGTCCTCTTGCTCGCGAACATCGGTACGCAATGCTTCTTGCGATCGCGTGTGTTGCGCGATTGGACTTCGCCCTACGGTCGCCATTCTGTCGACTCGCGGTACGCACTCTTTTCTTCCACGGCCTCCCCTTTTGGGACCTATTTTGCCGCTTAATTTCGCTTTCGCGAATCTACGTATCGATATACCCTATAACCGTGATTTTAGCAAATTTGCATATAAAAAAAAATTTTCGAAACGTCCGTACGCCTAGTTACGCGATTTTACACACCGTTCATCTAATCGGATTCGCGCTTTATATTTACTCACGTTTTTTATACGACGGATCTACTCATCCTACGACTACGCACTTACGCGCTTACGTCTCGTGGCTAATTTTCGGGTAATCTACGTATCGATTTCTAAGAATGTGACTGTAAATCGCTTTTCGTTACTATTCTTGCACGCTTGCACGCTCTACGCGTTGCGCGCTTTGTCACGCACCTCGTTTCTTATCACGTCCATGGACGATACGAAGTTACGTGATCGGCTAGATTCTTCTGCGACACGCTATTCGCGTTACGCAATTTATCATTTACGCCGCTTTTATTACTTCTCGGTTACATAAGTAGCCGAATATAAGAACGCTATGTTCCTAAGATCGCTAAGATCCGTTTTCTGCGTGTTACGCGTTACGACTCCTATCACGCCCGTTGTCTTAATTATGATATTCTACGAATACGAGAACGGGACAATGATTGTTATAAGGATCGCTTCTCACTAGCGCGCCTACGCATTCCGAATCTCCGTCATCGTCGCCATTTAGCGTTTTAGCCAATATGAGAACGTGACAGGCAATTCTACTCTTACGACTCTACGCTACGACAGTATGCGTTTTACGAATCTTCCTACATATGCACTTTCGGTGCATGCGATTACGCTTGATCGCTCTAGACGATACTTTTCTAAGCTACTACGCAGAATTTAACGCTACGCGTTTCACTACGGTCGCCATTTCGGCTAATACTCGAAATGATTTTTCTTACGACTCGTTTAAGTTTACGCGTTACGCGTCCTGTGTCACTTTCGACACTTAGCTTTGCATGCATATATGCAAACGTGACAGGGAATTAATTTTCAATCTTCGTTAACACGAATTTGTGCGTATCGCGTTCTGTGTCGCCATTTCGGGTTCGTCAGAGGACGAAATGAGTGAACGCGACAGGCACTTTTCTATCTTAAGACACGCTTACACGGGGTTGCGCGTTACGTGTCCTGTCACGGTCGCCATTTAGCGTTTAAACTGGCTTGGTCCTACGCTACGTCACGGCTTAGTCGAGTAAGCTTTTTTACGATATAGCGCTCGCAAACCAGGCTAAGTGTCACCGCACTGACCGTGGGGGTTTTCTCGGTGACTTGCAGGTTCTCACGTGTATTGCGCAGCCGTGCACTACGCTTTTCGTGGCTTTAAGACTGTAACCGGACAGCCATATCACTCCCGTCCTAACCGAACGTCAGCTAACCTTGAACAATCAAACTACTCAATTTTGGCACTCTACGTCGGGCGGAAGGGTATTTTACCACATTTAATCTCGATAATATTCGAACTTCGCAAAATTATCGGTCGCCACTCGGTTTTACCTAAACCCGCCGAGAAGGTAAGCAAATCGACAGACCTTTAGCCGTCTTCTATTAATTTCTGCTTTTTATGTTTCAGGGACACCCCGGATGCTGGATGGACCCCGCTGACCGCTGGATCGCCGGAACGTCGCTGGATCGCCGCCGTCGTCGATGGATCGCCTCCACCACCGGATCGCCGCCGTCGCTGGATCGCCGGAACGTCGTTGGACAGGGATTTATAACGGTCGCCGCATCAACCAATAGGATTCCAGGAAAGTATCACACAGGATATTAATAACTTTCACAAGCACTATGCTCTGCTTTTAACACTGAATTTATTCTATTTCAGGTTACACAAAATGGCCGTGTGCATTCGCACTCACAAAATGGCCGCGCGACGCCATCTTGGCATGACTCGCACTTCGCGTAGATTTTACGTCGTACGCAATCTTAGTTACTCGCAAACGCGATTATTTATTGTTCTCTGGTCGGATATAACAATTAATGACGCGTGCGCGCGTATCGATCGCGGATTACGACCGGTTTTCATGGAACTGCACAAGTTCTCCCGATCGGATATCGTCGCGTGGTTTTATCGATCGCTGCTCGGATTTGTTAATGTTCACGACTGAGAATTAACGGCTCGCGTTAACAATTACGAATATTCACTCGTAGACGACATTGCACGTCGCTCGCGGGTTATCTCCGATTTTTTATGAGATATCTCTTACAATGGATGCGTATATCGAGATTCTCTCGGATGACGGTCCCGTTTCGGTAATTAACCGAATTATTCAACTTGCGTTAACAATTAACGACTTTACGTGCTTGGCGGTATCACTCGCTTCGCACTTATCGATCTCGGTTGGCCTTGAGCCTCACGGCACACACGCACGTTACGAGAGCTCCCGAGAAAAGTTAATCAGTATTCTGATTATTAATTTCGGTAATTAATACCGGTTTGCGTTAATTAACACGATTTTAACCACCAACGGGATAACACGTCGCTCGTGGCTAATCTCGGTTTTAATGAGCCACTTGCTCCCGGAAAAGACCGTATCTGCGATTGTATTCGCGTATCACCGTTTAATCACTCGCGTAATTATAACGACTTTTGTTAATTAGCGGGATTACGCTCCGCTAGCGGGTTAACACCGGTTTTAAAAGAGCCTCGTGTGACACGTCCGCACATCACGATGGCTCCCGGAGAAAGACCTCGATTCTCGCATCGTCACGTCGCAAGCTGGGAACCGCGCGCATGCGCAGTGTTGCCAGCCATCACTCCTGGCTGACATAATATTTTGCTCGCGTCGTCACGCACGCGAAAACAACGTGATATGGAAAATTCCGGAACGCTCACTATTTATTTGACGCGCAATAACCGATTTAATCGATAATTCCCGAATTTTCCATTTACAATGCCAGTTTGTTGAAATTCGACAATTATGAATAAACATTTGCAAATTCGCTTGCAAACGCTTAATTGACGCTCGCCTATCAATCCTACGGTCGCATAGATGCGCTCGCATCTCTGGATGCACCAGAAGCCTGTTTTTCGTATCGCGCATGCGCCGACGCATATCTCGCGATGCAACGGCTCTACGGTGACGCAAAAGTCTCCGTCGTGTTTCCCGATGCCGATTTAGCCGGAAATAATCCGTTTTGACTCGCTCTGCCGTTTTCCGGCCGATATCGCCCGAAAATGTCCCTAGGGACTTGATCGGACCAATCGCGTAACAGGATGCTCGGGAAAGACGTCGTTGACCGATTTCCGGTTCTGACCGTCGGATTTTGGCCGTAATTACGCTAGATCCGCGCAATCCTACACGATTATCGCTCCGAGTCGCTCATCGCTCGAAACGACCAATCAGATGGCGAGTTTGCCTATTTCCGTCGTTCGACCACCTAGATCGCTCTTTTTGCTTTTATTCGACCATCTTTGATCCCACTTGACCGATCCGATGCCAAAACTCGCGTTTCTTCACGGAATTCTCGAAATTCGCCTTCCGGCCACCGGATTGGCTGAAATCACCTTTCGGCGTTCCCGGATCGCGTTTCAAGTGAATTTATGCTATTTCGACTAATACTAAGCCAATCTGATCATTACCGGCCCGTGGAATCATTAAATGTCATTTATAACGATTTTCAGCGATCTCGTCAAGTTGGCTCATCGCTGATTGGCCAAAATTGCTCTACGGACTCTCCGGGCGGTTTTGACGTTAAATTTACGTTAATTCAATATCAATCAAGTTAACTCGGCCATCGGTGGGCCGCAAAACCATTTAATTGCGTTAAGCGTGGATTTCCGCGACAATCAGTCTGGCTCGTTCTCTGATTGGCTGTTTCGCCAAACTTATACAATCTTCGAATTTTCGCGGTTTTCTGCATACGTAGGCCTGGTGTACCTGAAAATAACTTAATCTAAGCGCAAATCTCTTCGCTAGAGTTCGATTCCTGTATGTACGCACGCGGAATCGAATTATCGAATGTACTCACTTATTTTGCATATAAAGTCTTTATTCTTATATCTAAATACACTTTTGTCTTCGTTATTACGCTTAAATAACTAATCACATTAGTACGCTGGGATATGGGGTACAATATCGTGAAACTAAACGAGAAAAGAAAATCATATAACATACTAAACAAAATAAAAGAAAGCAACCGTTAACTTTTTTATGTCTTCGGTCATGTGGAGGGCATTGGGCGGCGTCCTCTTCCTCTCCTATGATGATCTCGCCGTCCACGTTGAGCCGCAGGGTGTAAGGATGGTCCTGAGTCGGTTGTTCTGTCACCCTTTGCAGGATGACCCTGGGGCTCTCTGTTGACTCGCGACGAGCCGAAACTGAGCCTGCTACCTCCTGGTGCGCTCCTCCGCTCGTCCTCTGGTCCATTCGAACCGGTGCAGTCGGCGGATCTCCCGTCGGCTGCAACCTTACTCCTCACCATGCCCATATACTCGGAGTACTTGTCCTCCGGGCAGGTGAGGACCACCGCTGCCGTTTTCGGCACCCTTCTACTCTTCTTTCCCGCCTTCCGTGAGGAGGGCTGGGAGGGCGCTTGCTGCGTCGCCGCCGGGCCCTTCTTCTTCTCCGGCTTCTTCACACCTTCGGACTCCGGCTTCTTCTTCCCTGCTTTGGTCCTTCGTCCCTCCACCTGGGTCTACCCAGTCTCCGTGGGCCCAGCGTCATTGCCCCGCCGCGCCTGGGGCTGCGGCTCGGTCGCTTTTCTTGCAGCCGAGGCGTATGTCCTCCTCCTCCCCCCCTGCACTTGCAGCTGCTGTTGTCCAACAGCCGGTGCAGGAGCGGGAACCACCGCCTTCCCCTGTACCTGCGGCTGCGTCCTCGCAGCCGACGTGGGAACGGGAACGGGAGCCTCCTTCCTCCCCCGCGTCTTCGACCGCGCTTGTCTTGCGGTCGGCGCTGGGTTGCCCTTCCCTTCGGCCTTGGGGTCTCTCCTTCCGGAGCCCAACTCCCTCAGGATGAGCCCCTTCAGCTCGTCGATACCTCCCCGCATCTCCGCTCTCAATTCGCTCTTGAGTGATGCGAGGCGTCCCTCCATGTCCATAGCCCGTTTGCCTTCGGGCAGCTCCCGGACCACTGCTGCAGGGACCTCCGGCTCCAGCACCCTTCTCACGCCCTGCACCTCAGGCCTGAGGACCGCCGGGAGCCCCTGTTCCTCGATCTCCGCGAGGATCTCCCTCCTTCTCCTCTCGCTCTTTTCACGCTCCAGGGCCTCGTCGTTCCCTGTCGCGTCCACCTCCATATTTTCGACGGGACCCACACCCGGGCTGTCCCCGTCTATAGATGGAGAGGGGGAGGAAGAGTCAACGACAATCTTCCTCCTCTTCGCACCCCTCACCTCCCTCCTTGGTTCGGCCTCGTCCTCCTTCCTCGTCTGGCTCAGCAGCCTCTCCATGTCTTTCTTGAGCTCTTGGAGCTCCTTTTTCTGCCTTGCCCTGTCCTCGCGAAAGGCCGCCAGCAGTCGCTCTTGCGCGGCAACCGTCCCGCGAAGCTCCTCCACCTCGGCCTCCCTCTCATCACTCGCGGCCGGGCCCACCTGCCTTTGGGCCAGCAGGGACACGACGGCGGCCGCGATTGTCGCTGCCTTCTCGTTCAGTTTCCCTCTGTAGGGTCCCTGAAGCGAGTTTGACTTCTCCGCCACCACGTCCAGCCCGCTCACCGACTCCACAATGGTCGCGTAAAGCGCGGCTGTCGGGAGGTGGCGCAGCTCCTCCTTCGCCTTCTTCTCTGCCTCCCTCCTGCTCTTCGAGAGGCCGGGTGCGACATTGTCCTCCTTCAGGTCCCTAAGTTCCTGGGCCCTTTCCACCAGCCGCTTCTCCGCTTCCTCCAGGAGCTTTAGGTAGCGGTCCCCCGTCGTCGCCTTCCGACCTCTGCCCGTCTCGTCTTTCACCTTAATGGGAGGGCATTCCTCTCCCACCAGGTTCGACACCCGACCAGCGGCCCTTTTGAGGATCTCTCTGGCCCTGATGGCCGTCTCCTCCGTAATCCTCTGCGACGTCTGCTCGCCCACGTAGCAGACGTCGTCGTCCTCCTCCGACACCTGATTGTCGGCGTCATCGTAGGAGTCCACCGACCCCACGTGCGCACTCGCATCTGTGTCCGTCTCCGTCCTCCTGGGCGACCTCGACCTCGGGCGCAGCGGTGACCTGGGACGCCTATCCGTCTCAGAATCTGACTCGATACGAGGGACCGTCCCTCTCCTTCGAGTCTCCTCTCTCGGCCTATCCCTGCTCGTGTTCGTATCGGGCTTGCTCCCGCCGGGTTTGCTCCCAACGCAGGAGCCCCCCGCGGATACCGGCTTACCCAACGACACCGTGCAGAAACTCACGGGCATGTCCTCCTTCCCTACAGGGGCAGGAATCCTGCTTCCCTCTCCCTCCTTCCTCTTATTCCCGACCGAAGCACCCTTCGGCCCGGTTACCCTGGAGAATCGGGTAACGGTGACCTCCTCCCTCCCTTTCGTTACGTCCTTAGAAATGTTTGAGCTCATTTTTGTTTGTTCCCGCTACCCGTCACGGCTCGGGGTTGCCCCCTATGCCCCAGCCCCCTGCCAACAGCAGGGAAACTGGGACTCCAGGCCCTTACTCACCCATGAGGGGAGGGCATCAAGGCCCAGCCCCCCATGGGTTTTCGGGGCTCCCACCGCTCCGACCCGGTGGGCACCGTGACGGGCGCCGCCACGCGGGGGGCCCCACGGACAGACAGGTACCGCAGGGTGTCGCACCCCACCCAAGGTCCTGCCCGCCGTGGCGACCAGCCTACAATCCTTAACCGGGGCCGAGGTAACCTCCGCACCCCGGCTAACCGCCTACTCCGATGGCCGGGTTCGGGAGGGATGCGATCCCCGACCATCGGAGTTACCTTGCTCGCCGCCGGTCTGTTCCACTCGACGGCCAAGACCCGCCGGCCCCGACCTCGGAATATGTCCGAGCGGCCCGACGGGTCTCCTTCCACAAACATCGCCCGGCCCCAACCTCGGAATAAGTCCGAGTGGCCCGGGCGGTCTCCCACCCAGGTCGCCCGGCCCCGACCTCGGAATACGTCCGAGCGGCCCAGACGACCCTCCACCCTCGGCAAACCGTGGGACCACGTCCCTGGTGTGCAACCACCGAGTGTGGGTCTCTCCTTCGTCCAACCCAGGACCACGTCCTGGGCTGGGTCAGAAGAGGGATACCCCCCCTCCCCCTCCTGCCGGAGCACCGGCGTGCAATGGAGGAAGGAGGGAAGGGGCCTTCCCATTCCCTCGGCGAGACGGCATCCCTGCCCGCCTCGGGAACGGGGACCACCCTCCCCAACCCCACCCGTGGTTTTTTATCGAGGTGACCTTCCTCTATGCCGGCGGGAGGTGTAGAAACATCCCCCTAACGGTCCCGGCCGACCGGGCGTTTGAAGTCAGGGTCGCCATCCCCTACCGGCTATTGGAGCTGGGTAGCCGAAGCTAGCCGCAGACTCCTAAGAGGGTAGCCGGACCCCCGGTTTTCTGTCTGGGTTTCCTTCCCATAGGTCGGCGGGAGAGCTGGGGCTCAATCCCACACGGCCCCGACCGGCCGGGTTGACTTTTATAGAGAACAGTCTCCTACCTCTCTCGTTGGTGTCTGTGCTTCCCCAGATCATGTGATGCGCATTCGCATCACATCCTAAGATCAGGGGAAGCCGATTCCTCTGACAGTACTCCACCAGGCGGATCACCGGTTCGGGCGGCAGTGAACCTCCCTCCTCATGGGGGAAGTAGGCCGAACACACCACCAGCTTCTTCCTGAAACCAGGCCCTTCGATGACCTCTATCTCGATCGCTACTATCTCTGGAACAGAAATCAGGTATTAGTCGGGCCTCAACGCCCTTGAGCGCTACACACGCTCTGGGTCGTTGCTCTAACGGGGCCTTAAATAACCTCCCGCATCCCGCCAAACCTCTGACACAACCCCGGACCAGCCAAGGTTCTTGTATCAGTGAGATAGCTGTGTGCATTCCAGCTTGGCGCCTGGCGAGAACAGCCGAGGCTCCTTTTCTGTGATGCAAGTTGATCTGGGTGAAGACCACCCCGGTCGAGCCCATTTAAGATCCGACATTTGGGTTGGGCTCCCCCTCACCCATTGCCCCCTCCCTCCCTGGGACATCCCACTCACCCTGAAGATGACCTGGTCCATCCCAAGGTAAGGTTTAAAATCCAGCGTCCTCAGTTTAAGGACACTGGATTCTGGGAGACCGAGTACCAGGTTCCTACCATCACCGGTAGCCCCCTCGGCAAATACTCGCCAGCCCGCCGTGCAGAGCCCCGGATTCTGCCCGCTCGAGCCGCACGAGGGCGCAGCCGAATCCTCGGGAGGTCCCGGGACCCAAACCACGGCCCTGTACTGCTTCTGCAGCACCTCCGGGCCCACCACTTTGAGCCTGGCGCCTTCCCACGGCACGATGACACCGATCCGGTCTTCCAACCATTTCCTCGTCACCGCGTCCGCGCATCTTACAATTGCCGCACCCGTCTTCAGATGGGTGCTGCGGAATCTGGGCACGAACCCTCTTGGATCCCATCGATCTCCTTGGAGACCGCACCCCTCAACAGTGCTAACCTCTCCGCAGTCAGCACCACCTCGGGGTAGCCCTCCGCCACAATCACCCTCGTCAGGGGGTCGGTGACGTCGGCATAGGTCCCAGTTCCCTGGGCCCTTGTTTCTTCTTCGCCCTTCTGCCGATGGAGGGGTCTCATTGGAGCCCATCCGGCGCTTGTTACCGGAGTGCCCCGGAGGCCCCCCACTTGGCGTTTTGGGGGAAGCTGCAGAAGGCTCAGAGATCGGAGGGAGATCAGCCTGTGCTCTCTCCCTCCTCACCTTAGCCTTCTTCCTCATTGCGCCACTGCGGTGCCTCCTGAGAGAACCCACAGTGTTCGCAGTTTTTTTAGATGAGGGGCTAGTGCTTTCCGAGCCCTTTAGGGCCCGTTCTGCCTCCACCGCCTCATCTACTTTCCTTCCGGAGTTCTCTATTGAGACCTCCATCGGGATGGTTTCAGAATTTTTGTTTATATCTATCTCCATTCTGTTCCCACGAGTAGTTAGGGAAAAGACAGTCCGCCCATGCAGAGCCACGCATGCATGGGTAAGGCTAGATACTCTGGGGTTTCGCCCGGTTCCCCAGAGGCATCGTTCAAGACACTGCTTCCCCAGTGCCACGCAGCCTTCGCCACGATAGCTTCCAGCTTAGCTTGGGAGTTGGTCCACGGCGGCGGCCTTCCCCACCCCACGCAGGGTTTTATACCTGGAAGGTCGGTTATAACCGCCACTACCCGGGTGGTCCGCACCACAGGCACGCGGGGGTTTAGGCCCGGGACCAGGGGCATTCCTCCCGGATGTCCTCCTATCCGCCACCTGGAGACGCGCCCCGGTGGGCACTCAACCCTATGGGTTTTTCTTTAATTTCTCTTAAAGTTTTTTCGAACATAACCCAAGCAACACTTTTTATCAATAAAATCTGTTAAACTCATTTTGAAAATATCAATTCGTGTACCTGGTATTGTGACTTTTCTTACTAATGATTCTATTAAAAACAACAAATCTTTTAAAGTTTGGTAGGGTCTACATCGTTAATTTTAAACAATTTATTATCTCTTTGAACTTCACTTAAAATTGGCTTTAAAAATGACAAATATGCCAAATTTATGTCATCATTATACATTTCATATAATAATTGGACAGTGTAACATTTGTCGTTTAATCTAACTATTCCAAAGTGTGTTTTTAATTTTAGCCATTGTTCATATATCCTATTAACAGTTGATTCAATAGATAACTAACGAGTCTGACAAGGTTGCACAATTTTTAACGGATCATGACCCTCGTTCAGAGATAGTCGTTCGCTCAAGTTATAAAGTTTTCTGTAATTATCCTGCCTTAAAGATGATTTATTAAACCAAGTGTATGTTTCATGAATTAGAAATTCAATATTCCTTGGTAGACATTCTTTTGCTAAATGCGACACTGCTAATTGTAAGGAGTGACAAACACAGCGAATCAAAATTAAATTGGGAATCTCTTGTTTTAATTTTTTATAAAGGCCATTGTTTGTTCCCACTATGACGGATGCATTGTCCGTGCCAATTCCTATTAAATTCTTAATATTAAAATTATATTTTGTCAAAGCTTTTTTTATGGCTTTAATTAAACCTTCTGCATTGCAGTTTTCAACAGGAACTATATCAAGATATGAAATTACACACTTGTTATGTTTAGTACTAAAATAAATGACAATAATTCCCAAATATTTATTAACTGTTCAATCAGTAGATTCTTCAATTATGATACTGAATTTAGAATCACCCACGTCATCTTTTAAGTCTTCAAAAAAAAAAACGGAGCAATAATATTTTTTATGATCCCCGAACATTTAGTTCTATGCATATGTAGATTTTCGAGGATTCGTGTTTGAGCGGTTGAGGAGAGTGGACGTGGTTATACGGACGGAGATAGGCAGTTAGACGTAGCCGCCGCAGTGGGAAGAGAAGGGAGAGAAGCAAGGAGAAAGAAAGAGCGGAGGCAGGAGAGTAAGAAGGTTTAAGGTAGGTAAATTTTAAGAAATTAGATCTTATTGTAAAAGGTGCTAAAGGAAGGCAAAAAGAGTTAGGTTAGGGCGGCAGAAAAAGATACAAATGCGGAAAGAACGGAAGGAGGCGGCACTTGTCGAAGAATCGAAGAAGTAGTTTACCGACAGGGAAAGAGCGGAGAAAATAGTGGGGGAAGAGGAAGGCATAGGCATAGAGGGAGCCCTAGCAATCGTGAATCCGGTAGAAGAGAAACGGAGGTGGCGGATGGAGAGAGAGAAGGAGAGAGTGATAGAGAAAAAAAGACAAGGAGATAAGGAAGAGAAGATAGAAAACGAGTGTGGAAAAAAATCGAAGGGCAGACCAACGAAAGCAGAAGAGCTAAGCAAGCTGAGAGGGAGAACAGATAGTCTGAGATCTATTAAAGACTATATCCAGAAAAGAAAAAGAGAAGAAGAAGAGAAGGAAACAGAGAGAGCGGAAAAGGAGATATTGGAAAGATTTAACGTTGCAAAGAAGGTTAATAGATCACCACCAAATAAAATAAAAAAAGGAGAAGAAGAAAAAGAAAGCATGACAGTAGAGATGTTAAAAGAAATTATAAGGAAATTAGAGGAACAGGAAAAGGAAAGAAAAAAGGATAAGAAGGAAATAAAAAATAAAATACAAGGGTTAAAAGAAGAATACAACAGAAAAGAAGAAAATGGGAGCAGCAAAGAAAATCAATGGAGGAAAGAATAAAAAATCTGGAAGAGAAAGTTGAGAAGGTAGATAAGAGCGGACCAGAAGGAAGTGAGGGAAGAGATTTCGCTGGGAAAATGAAGATGGAAAAAAACATGGAAATGGCTGAGAGAAGAAGGAGGAGGAACAATATAATCGTAAAAGAAGGCGATAAAAAATGAGAAGGAAAGGAAAGAGAAAACAGAGAAGATGATAGACGAAATAAGCAAGATAAAGGAAGCAATTGAAGAGGTACAGAAAATAGGGTATGGAAGTAATAAAATGACGTTGATTAAATGCAGGAATTGGAAAGACAAAGAGAAGTAATGGAAAAGAGGAAGGAGTTAGGACGGAGATACGAAGTCTTCTTAGATGATGATCTAACCAAGGCAGAGAGACAGATTCAAAAGGAAATAAGAAGAATAGCAAGAGAAGAAAGAGGCAGGAAAGAAAACCAAAATCGGTTACATGAAGATGTGGGTAGAGAGTAAAGAGCTGAAATGGAACGAAAATAAAGGAAAATTAGAAGAGAGGAGTGATTTTCGAAGGTATAAAGAAAGGAAAGATGACAGGGAAGGAGAAGTCAAGGAGAGTGAGAGAAGAGAAACGGAGGACAGGGGAGAAGCAAAAGGTGAAAAAGGTAACACAATGACGGTAAGATTCTGGAGACATAACTGGTTTAGAAGAAAACTGAATAATTCTGGAGAGAGATAGAAAA
>JASTWQ010000867.1:0-61532 GCA_035220615.1 Leptothorax acervorum
GCGACGGACGCGTCGTTGGAGAAGCGGATTGAGTCTTGTCGATTCAGGGGAACAAGACCGAGTCTAAACCTTACGATCTCGGGTGGACTTTTAAAGAGCTCGTAGACCTAGCTCGAAGTGCAGAGAAGACTCAGAAATGAATTGCGCTATACAGTATTCGCATAACGGGCCATCCGCAAAATGTGATGACGATCGCGCCGACGGCACCGCAACAGAGTCTACAACCCCGCGCAGGAAACAGAGTATCTCGAGGTAGGATGTCGAGATATGTTATATCTTTAAGGATGCCAACGCGCGCGGCGAGATTCGGTTTAACCGGCGACGACAATCGAGGATAAGTAATTTTAGCGATTTAAAACTCCATGAGTGTCTCGCCGAATTAGCGGGTGATTCAAGCCCGCAACGACCCTTCGCAGCTTACTTCCATAACGAGCCTGGGCGGTTCTAAAGCGCCCCTTCGTTAATTGTTCATCTCCCGGCGTCTAACACGGAGGGGATTCGATACGGGGATCACCAGGTCGCCGCAACCAGCCATTTTCGATCAACTCGTTGGCGTTCGCGGAAAATTCAATTCGTCCGATTGCCAATCGGATCGTTCGATTGAATTTGTTGAGGATGGAAGTATGGATACCAGTCCGCTTTTGTTAGGAATATCGGCTGCGTCAATTACCGTTTCAATAACGTTCTTAATTTAATCGCGAGTCACCGTCTACTAATGTAATCCTATGTAAGTCCCGAATAAATCTCGATCACAAGCTGACCCACGGAGACAGAAAGATGACGGAATTTCGTTTACTTAAAGCACTCATCGTTAACGACCCGAAGAAATGTGCGGCGTGCCAATAATAAATCGCGGTCGATCGACTCGTGCAAAAGGTTGCGAAAAAAGTCCGCTTTCACGCGGCCAAGGCGACGAACGAGGAATCGCCGTGGAACCGAGGAAGGAAGGTAAAGGAAGATAGAAAGAGAGATGTAGCTGGGGGATATTAATATAAGGGCTCGATACGTAATTATAGTGATTACCGTATTGCCGGGGGGCGGACGAGGGCGTCCCTCAGTTTGCACGTCATTTCGCGATCTCAACTTCCAGCGAACATGCGCGCGAATTTGTCGGCGCGGGTCCTTGGCCAGGCTAATTGTTTCCCCCTTTCGCGCCAAACTTTCGCGCACCAACAACCACTCCTCCGCATACTTTACGTATTCCCGACACGCGCGCCTCGAGAGAAGAAGGCTCGCGCACCGGATATTCGTCGTTTAAGGGCGACGCGTTTAAACTGTGACATTTCGCTCGCGGCGATCAATCCTGCTCTCGATCGTTTTCTGACACAGTACCCGACGAAACGTGCCGATCGTTAGAAATACAGGATCAGGCAGGACGCTACTTAGGTATCTATTAGGAGCGAATATTTAAAACGTCGTAAAACTTAACACTTATCCACGGGCCGTATAATAAATTACATTGCGCAACCGAGGACTGTTTCCCCTTTTTGATATTTTATATCGACCAATTGCTATTTGCAATTGGTCGATATAAATTTGTAACTCATTAGATCTACGACGCTGTACATCAATTAAAAGTTTTTCAAACGTCGCGTCAATTGACGATGTGCTTTGCGGGATAGTTAATCGTCGTTACGAGTCTTTTACTCTTTCCTTAATTGGTTATTATCACTAACATTATCGGTAATTATAGCGGCGCGTGCGTCAACCTCGACTGCCGTTCAAGCATCCACATCTATATTGCGCCATGTATAATGCAAAAATCTTTTATGAAACCATATTCTCTCGTTGATAATTTATCTATATTATTCTTTCCCGTCTATTAAAGAATCATGATTTCCTTTGCGCTACGTTCCCGTATTATCGTGCTTAAATGTCACACCTAATTTACTTCAATTATGCATGCAAAGATGCAGAAGTAGCTGCTTATGTAAAGACACATAATTATACACGCACGTTCTTAATGTTGAAATTATTTTAATTATAGTCGCAATGTTCCATATATTTTCTCATATCTGCTGTATGATTGAATGTGACTAAAAGAATGATAACTAATCCGTTAACTAATTCGATTAAACATACTCAAGTAGTTAGTCAGATTCGACTTGTAAGTGCTACAAAACTGATCTCTTCTCGTGTTCCATACCAAGTGTAGGAGCTAAATTTATACAGATCGATATACAAGCCGCAGCATCCAATAACTTGTTCAACGTTATTATCCCTCTCCAGTCCGTCTTTTATCTACATCTAATATACTCGGAATACGAGCAGAGGAAGGCAATAGCATCGAGGGCAGCAGGATAAATCGAGGAGATATTTATTTCGATCGATTCCCTCGTGAAACCGGGGTGCGCCTTATTTGCGTCGCTCCTCTAACGTTCGCGGTCGGCGGAAAGGAGCGACGCGTGAATTACGGGGGGTTGTCTCCTCTCCTCCCCGTGGAACACCCCATAAATCTGGTCGGCGGACGGAGGGACGGGCAGGCGGTCGGGCGTCTCTCTATCCCGAAGCACGATGTAGACAGAATCTCGACTTACGCCCCGGCATCGGCCACGGCAACGAGTCCGTAAATCAGTCCCGGACGAGTTTCTCCATGTCCTGTTTCGCGGCGAGACGCACCACTTGGTCTTAAAAGCCTTCCACGCGATTCTGCGATATACAACTGTGTATATTTTATTATTGGAAATTGCAACTGCTGGAACTTCGAATCTATCACCACTATCTTACAGTTCGGAGATCATTCCCTGAAATTAATTTTCCCTTGTACGTTTGTCCTGCACTTGTCCTGTAAGGGCAAATTGACATTTCATAACGTGGAACGCTGCTCGGCAGATTTATAGAAGCGTCACGAAACGCCGCAACGGATGTCGGCACATCAATGAACGATCGTCCCGCGTCTGCGTCCTTCGGCCCGATTTCGGCAAAGACTTACACCCGCCGTTAGCAGATAGTAGACAAGATCTGGCTTCAACTGGTAAGGTGAATCTTCATTTTCAACGCTGCCAGCCGCCACGCACGGAGCTGGTTCCTTGGTAATTATTAGTCCATCAGCATCTCTCGATAGCCACATGGCCGTGTGAGAGGCAAGAGCCGAGCTGGTCCCAGCGCGGACCATCCTCGCTACGCGAGGCCGCCCTGTCATTATCCGCCCCCGTGAGGCCCCGTAGGCCCCATTTCCCTTTCAACCCCATGGCCCATCTCTGCCAATCAACGATCCATCATCGAAAGATCCGATGTCGGGCCGCGTCGATCTATCGCGCTATCAAGAACGGCGTTGCGATCGGTAGTCGATTGGCGCTAATCATTTTTCAACGACGTGGAATATCCATACATTAGTGTCGAATTAAATAATGTCGCTGTCTATCCCCCGAAAATATCAGGACGCACGATTCATCCTCGCAATCATGATCCGGGGGGTTCACGTTTGTGCGCGCGGACGCAATAAATCCAGAGAAACTGCTCTCGTGCGGGAATCTGAAAACGAGGAAACCCGATAGCTACTAGGTTCCACGCGCGCGGCCCAACGCCATTTGTCCTTGCCGCGAGCGTTAACGCCCGTCTTTGGTTCCGTTCATTGTAAAACATCCCTTTTCGCCCCCCCCCCCCCCTCCCTCCACCCGCGCCCATTCACCGTCCTACTCCGCGATACGCAAGGGCGTGGGCGGGTCGCACCTTTTGTCGCGCGCCGGTGGCACGCGATGTACGCATAATCGCCGCCAGGATTCGTAGCGGGTGGCGGCCGATAACGTCCCCTCGTTCCGCGAACCTATATTCCTTTCTCACCTTCGCGTCGTCCATCTATCGATTACTCGGACGCGTCTATCTCGGGAGTACCATCTAACATTCTAACGTAAAGACTATTCGGCCGATGCGATGATATGAAATCACGCTGATCAGATGGTTGCTCTATAATGCAGAATATATCAGTAGAAATCGTCAAAAAACTCAGACAGAGAACGTTATTTGTGATTAAGAAAAAAGCTTGAATATATGTTCAAACTGGAAAAAACTATAATTGTGTATTTTTATCTTATCATGAGTCAAGTATCGCATTGGTCGGACCAAGTGATTTTTGTTTTACGAGACATTTGACGAGAACACATCGAGTCACAATTCGTCATCAAACTTGACGGCATTCTCTTTAAACAGACCTCGCGACCGCCTTGTCACCGAGAGCTCCATGAGATATATTACGTCTAAATTACCCGGGCCAATCTCGATTGGGACCACGGCGATCGTCCGCTCATTGCGCGCCCGGCTGGCCGGGAATGGTTATGAAAATGGACCACGATTAGCCGGTCGCCTCGCCGTAGTGGCGCCGTACCACGCCACGGACTTCTTCCATTATGGAAAATTAGATCCTAATGCGACCTCGACCCGTCGCTCGCGTCTCCACCGGCCATTGGCGTAGCAAGGTAACGAACGGGTCTCCATACAATAGAAAAAAACCGTATTGTGCCCTAAAACTGCATATGTTTCAGGCATTCGGCAAATTTAAATTTCGTAACTCACATAAACAGACTCGACGAATGGCTCTTTAGTGGAGGAATTAAATTGTAGTTTGTACATACATTTGATACGTTGCGTTAAATTTTAAGAGAAATCCAGCTCACCAAATTACGCCAATTATGAAATTCTTAGCAACCGGTTGGCTACCTCTCGCGATGCGGTTTTATAGGCACGGTTTAATCACAGCCAACGACGCAAACCGCTATAAAAGCGGCTCGTATCATTCGCCATGTGACGAAAAAAATTTGCGGTAGCCTAATGACAACTCTCGTCTTAATTCTCGAATCGTTGACGCAAGATGTACCCAGACTTTATTCTTTTTTAGATAATTTTTAACCAGATCTTACGAAAACATTGCTTTCCAACTTTTATATAGACATGTTTATAAAATTCTTACAATTTATTTTCTTTCGTTTTTTTCAAAGATTTTAAAAATGCTCCGTCCGCACGAATACGCCACTGGAAATATATACCTACTTCTTCGTACTTGTTCTGTTTTATAAGACGGAGCCGATAACATTTGAAATTCAAACTGCACGATTAAAGTCGCATTAGCTTTTTGCACGTATCCGCAGGTTCCCCCTGTGCACAACTTTGTGATATTTGTGATTTTAACAGCCGCCGTTCTCGAGCTTGCATCGCCCGTCTGCGTCATGCACGCAGCTTGTTTCGCAAAATCAAAACAGCACGAGTAAATTGCGAGCTCGTACGATCATCTTCTTTTTTGCATGTAATAATTGACGTTCAATACAGAGGTACGGTTACGCAGGTGTCGAGATGAACGTTCCTGCGAGATCCTAAATCTTGTCTCGTGATGCGAAAGATATATATGACGACAGTTAATTGAACTAGGTATTATATTTTGACAAACTATATATTCTGCGAATATATCCATTAATTCGTTCTCGCTAATATAAACTGTGTCTATTTACTTTTTCAATTCGGTAGCGCGATACTGTAATATACAAATATTGATTTATTTTTCAACGCAACGATACGATATTGATCTAGAATTTTTCGCTAACTGTAATATTATTATTAATGATACTGTCGCTCGACTGTTATCGCAGATCAAATATTAGTATCGATTTCCCTGCACACAGCTGTCGTAATGCCGAGTAAGAAAATGCGCGAGTTTGAAACCCATTTGTAAAATTATGTTGTAACAAGTTAACGCGTGAATGCACACGCAATGGAGTGATCCGTAAATATATCATGCAAAAATAGGCTGTAATACCTTATCAAATTAAGTGACTGTCCCCAAGGAGCGTAAATATATATTGAAATATCATATTTCAATTCGATACCTACTGCAGCAGCAACGAACTATAATTCGATAAATAACATACATTTGTCTCCGTGAATTTATAGATACAATCACATTTACGAAAGTATATAAGATCATGCATGCATGCAGATTTAATCAAGACGGAATACGCAAGATATGCAAATCATATAGAATTATACATATAATAGCGAAGGCTACTATCGTAGCTCACAATTAATAAAAAAATTGTTATCTCAAGCTACTGCTAGAAAATTCAATCTTCGCATATTTTACTTAATTACATCAGCGACTGTGTGTGGAATAATACCCATAAAGGATATGGACGTAGGAAAGGCAATGGTACAAAACAATTTGCATGTAATTTCCTGAACGCGCGACGCATTAAAGATAATTCTGGATAATAATTCCTGATGGCGAACAAATAGCCTGGAATATTTAAAAAGCGATTACGGGACCGTAAGTCGTCAAATACGATCGCTATTTGCGTGGCGGGTCTAATGCATCTTCTACCCCCCGTCCGTGGAGGGCCAATATATCCAGATATCTTCTTTTATCTCTTTACTCGGGACACGCACACGAGCGGACACCAAGCGCGCGGAGGACCTGATCAATCGATCAACTCCAATTTCAATTGTACGCTTTCAATCGTGTATCTTGGATAAAGCGAAGACTTGACGCTCCGATTTCCCGTCGCGCGTATCGGTATTTAAATAACGACGAGGCGCGTAGTATACCGTTATGTCAAATATACGAGCTCGCGAGCTCGCGAAACGATACGACTCCGAGTCACGTAAAGCGTCGAAAGGGGAAGCGCGCGAGCGAGAGGGTGAACGAGGAGGAGGTAGGGGCCGAAGCGAGAGCCTCTTCTCGCTTCTATACGCCGAGAGGGGCCAAAGTCGCCGCGCGTGGTCTCCTTCCCAGCGACCACGAGCTGCGCGCGCATTTCACGGCGCTGAATTCCGGGGGGGTTCGCGGAGGGGATCACGGGCGCGACAGAGAAGCGAGCTGGAGAAGCGGAGCGGTGGAACCGGGACGGGGGCACGGCGCGGCGGCGAGGGTTCCCTGCGAGGTGGAGGGGCTCGCGGGTCGCGGCAAGGGGGGATAAACGAAGTCGAGGAAACCAGGCACGGCACGTAGGCGGTGATGGGCGGTGACGGATTCTGGTGGGACCCCGCCCCGCGGACCCGACCCCTTTTTTGCCCGGGGGCCGCGGAGTCCTGGACGTTTCCCTACCACCTAATATCCCCCGTCTGGTTGAGACCAAGTCGTTCGAACGGTCGGCAGTCTGTCACGGGGCGAAGAACGGGAACCACGGTAATCCCGGCCTTTCCCACGGAGAGCCTTTTTTTTTTTTATCCAAGCAACGGTCGGCCGCGAGAACGACACCGGAGCGCGAGTCCGATACGCGAGTCTCAAGCGCGATCGCACCGTCGTCCGGTCCCGTGATATCTCGAGTGCAGTGCGCAAGCGAAACAGCTGGACAGAGAACAAACGACTTGGAGACGCGTGAGGACTCCTTTCTGTCGGTGTGACTTTTAATTCCGCGGTGCGCGAATCCCGCGGGTCACCGGCTGCGACAAATCTCAAGTCGAGATGCTGACCGACATGACGCCGGCGGCGGCTGGTCAACTCTATCCTCAGCTACAGTCTATCGCAAAGTCGCCGGTGCATGGGCACGTGGTGAGTGTCTCCGTTCAGTTTTCGTCCTCTCTTTTCTCCTCTTTCAACGTCATGTGTTTGACAAGTATCGATGTCCATCCGATTGTCCAGCTTTCCACAATATCAAATATCAAAATTTGCTACTTCGACGTTTCATGATGTTTCATGACGTGTGACGTTGCAAATTTGTAGCTATCGCCATCATGACTCGTGAAAAAGGGTCTTTGACATCAGTGAAAGGAACCCCCGTCGCGGCGGGTTAATTTCTTGGTCGAGTTAGGTCGAGTTTAGATCTCTTCGGAGCAAGACCGAATTCTCGAATTTCATCGGGACGCCCATTAATCCCGGATAGAGATCTTGGTCCCAGCAGGTAGAGCGCGATGCCGGAGATTAGCTGCTACCGTCGAATCCTTGACACCTCCCGATAAGATCGCTGAGATTTTCTCAAAGGTGTACTTTGGTCGCCGACGCTGTGATCATCTCAGGCGTCAAGGCGAATGTCATCTTTGATTTCCGACGTCAATTTGCTGGTAGACCGTCTTTGATTCTTGTTTCGTGTATTACAAAGAAAAACATTCTATCGCTAGAATTATATTTGAGAGTAAAAACGACAAATTAGTTGATAAACATTTCATGTAATTTACGCGGATGCTGCGTAACTAAATATTAGCAATAAATTACTTTGCTATTATTTATAATTGCTACAATGAGACGATTCGATTATCTATATACGTATAAAAACGGTGCTTTATTTAATATATGATTATATGTTGACGTTTTTATTCCAACATGCAGAAGTGATAAATGAGAAGGTTGATCATTATCTGTAGCACAACGGATATTTAGTTATTCATGATACATCTGGAGCATTAGAGTGATATAGCAATCAACATTCTGCAAACTGTATCATTTGTTTGTCTGTCTGTTCAATAATCAAGATAAGAGAACTAATCGTAAAATATTGATATATTACGTTGCAAAGCAATATGCATTAATTATTAATGGTACACCAGTTTCAACGTTTCTTTATCAGATAATTGTTTGAGAAATCAAATTTATTTGTGCAATTATTTTTAATAATAATAACGTCAGTAATATCAACGTGAGTAAAAAAGATACGCGGCAACGCTTCACACTTATTATTATATAATGAATTCCTATATATTATTTGATGATTAAGTACTGAAATAAGGTGATACGGAAAGACAAAAATAGGAACGCTTTGAAAATATCAACTACTTGCATAAATTGCAAATTCAAGTTCTTGAAACGAGCGCGGTAACCTTTAACGTGTTTTACGAGGTCTATGTGATCAATGTTGAATGTGTCAACATCGAGAAAGGAGAAAACTTAGTATTACGCAACGTCATATCGCGCGATTGCGAGAATATTGCAATATGTGTTAAGATCTTGATCAGGGATTGAGAGACAGAGATTAAATCTTTGAGATAAATCCTATACATTTGAAGAAAATGCCTACGAGGAGAAACAAATAACCGTAATTTTTTGTATGTATACTAAATATTAGTGATCTTTCAGTGATCGTTGTCAATCATTATATTAGATCCTGCAAATAAAGATAAAGAGTAATAATGATTTATCAACGATGCAAGTACCCGTATATTTTGATTCTGATTTGTCGAGATTGCATTTTGACTCGAACGTAGATATAACGAAATTAGCGACACGCTGCAAATAGCATTACATATCAGACGCGAAATATCGGAGATAATCTGACGATGATAAACTCGAGTGTGTTATCCTTCAGCTTTCGCGGCAACATGTACCCGGCTCGTTGCTCGAAGCTCTTTATTTTATGACTCGGCAGGAAGGACGACGGCGGTCGCCGTGCGGGCCCTGCGAGATGATTTACGAGTCGACGTAAAAAAGTAATTAAATCCCTGCCGTCAAAAAGGAAGGCGTGCGCGCGAGCGCGGGTATTAATTAAGTCAGGCAGAAAGTTTCCTGTGTGCCGCGTCGAGTATTAATGTCGGCGAAAAGTCGCATATCCGTCGATGGACATCGCGCGGGCGCTCTCGAGATCGTCCTTCGGACGGACCCAGCTTCCGGTCTGACTTTTTGCGACCTCTCGTTACCTCGCATAGTCCTCCACGTTGATTCGCTATCTGTTTCTCGGTACTCGCGTTTCCTCGTCTTCGCAACAGCGAACCTGTTTCGCGTGATTCTCATAGCTGGACCGTCTTGCCGACGCGACGCGTTGTCGCTCGAGTCTTTTTTGCGAGCCATCCGTTTTTGCTACGAGATTATTCATAGACGGCATCGACGATCCGGACTCGTCCAAGATCGTTCTGCAACTCGCGCTTGCGAATAACCGTAAATCCCTGATGATGAAAATTATACATTGCGAAAGATTCGAATAACATTGTTCCGGGAAATTGCACGCTTTCCTCTTCTCGAGATGTAAAAATATGTATCGAGTATTAGGAGCGCATTTCCAACAAATTTTTTGCTGGAAAGTAATGGTTCCTATATCGCGCGCGAGAATCCTTTCAGAGTTTTTCCAGCTTCTGTCGGGAGGAAAAATATATATACCGGGTTTCATCTAAATCGGAGATGTCCCGTTTTCCAAACTACGTCCACGCTCCTTTGCCAGTGTCGAGCCACTCGATCCGAATGTATCGAGTGTCCCTCGCACAATGGTCCTTGCGCAAGGTTCTCAGGACTCAAAAGGACTGCCCTACCTGTGTATCCGAGGAGCCAATTATTTGTCCCTCGATTTGTCCGATCTCCTTTGTGCGCCGGAGGAATCCACTTGACAGGATGCGTGGGATGGAAACGCGATGCCTACTTCCTTTCGCCACCCGATCCCGCCAATAAGATACTCTCCTCAGTAAGGGTCTTGTCTCTTTGTTTCTTTCTCCTCACCCTGTCTCTCATGTCGTCAATGGGGGTTGTCCTTAAAGGGCCATGAAACTCCTCGACGGCGCGGCGCGTCGGTGAATGGGACACGACCTCCGCGCTGCGCGTCGATTAATACGCTCGACTTAGCGCGACGAGAGGAATAGAGGCGAACTCTCGCTGTCGTGCAACGCTAACTCATCGTTTACACGCATACGCGTTCTCCCTTTTTCCTCGGGGTCGATTGGATAAGAATGTCAACAACCCTCGCATTTAGTTTCGTTATGACGCGTATGGATGTTTCGATCGTAAACTTTCGATTTTTCTCGATGCTTTTACCATCTTGAATGTTATACATTACGTTATTTAATATCGACGGTAAAATTTACATCAAATTTTCACGATTAAAAAATCGCCAAATAAATCTATATACATAGCTATGATATCTATCAGAGAGAGAGAGAGAGGAAGAGGAGAATGCGATACATAATGTATGTGTTTAGTAGTATAAAGATATGTTACTTTCATACTGCGCTCCAATGTCATGCATAATAAACGTGGCACACGCAAAACGGCACACGTTGAACCTTCGTCACGTCGGAGCTATACATGTGAAACTACGTACAAAACTTGAAGAGAATTTTCTTCGTAAAGTTATATGTCGGCACGCTACATTGAAAAGACGTGAATCCGAGGGAAACCAGCAAACGTGTCACGCTAAGAACGACGCGGCGCGATGCAGCAGCATTGTCTTTTCTAGCGATCGATTCCGGTCATGTGTCATTAATAATTACTGCCACGACCGACGAAGCCTGGAAATATCCCTGGAACCGGGGTTACTAATTCACGTACGACTCCGCCGCGCCCCGTCGCTTTCTTCGTTGACACATAATATCTGTTTTCAGCGGACTACGCTACTTTCGCCTCTCTCCCCGCGATCTCATAAATATTTTAAAAATCCGATGTGCGTAAACTTTATAATATACGTGTGCACATGCGTGCACGTATACGGGAAGTGATCGCAAAGAATCTTTACTTAAATTGTATCTCTTGAAGTAGATGACCTATCACGTATATTATATCGCTGAGGATCGTGACACGAGAGAATCGGCGGAGAAAACGCGCATATATATATATATATATATGTCGTCCTCGTGACAGAACTATAACGTCCTCGAGCTCTTTTATGCACGACTCTGCTCGTGTCCGCCAATGGCGAACGTAGTTGACACCTGTCAATATTTTGCACGACGTCGTCCGCGCCGCGCTCTCAAGTACCCTCTCGAGGGCTCGCCTATACTTCCACGTCGGTAATCCGATAATCCGATTCGTCTGGTAAAGGTGTCCCTTTAAGCGACGTCCCGTTGACATTTTCGAGGGCAACAATGGACTGCGAACGGCCGCTGCGGAGTGCAATGCTCGTCGTGCAGAAAACTGCGTCCTCCCGTCACGCCGGGAGCGCGGTCGAGGGGTTGCGGAGGGAGGCGCGGGGCTTTTTACGTGACCTAAGAGGATTTACCTGAAGCACCGGATGCCACACGAGGATGTCGTCCTAATTTGTACTATTTGAGAGCAAAAGAGAGAGGAGAGAGAGAGAGAGAGAGAAAGAGAGAAAGGGAAAGAGGGAGAAAGAGAGAAGAGGGGAACACTATTTCCTTAAACGACCGCAACATCTCTTGCGAAACACGCGATGCACACGGCCTTTCGTTGACCACGGAGCCCTTCTATACGTATATCTTAAGGGCGATCACGAGCGCCCGAATTTCGCTTCACATTCCGGAGAATAGATCTTTCAGCGTTGCCAGAAAGAATCCAATAGAGACACATGCTTGCGGTTAAAAATTCGGCTAATATAAATCCTTTCTCTCTCTTCCACAAAGCTTTTGCGAAATATGACTGGAAGCATTATTCTTCCTTCCTTTTCTTATTCTGTAATAAATTTTTACGCTTTACGGGCGTAAAAGAATTTATCAATTGTGGAAAGATTTATGTATATGTATATATGTGTATATACCTATACGATATCTATACAGATATATACATAAAAATACAATATAATTGGCCATGAGAGTCAAACGCGGTACTTAGTGCGTATTTTTTAATCAAACTGATTAAA
Organism: Leptothorax acervorum; assembly: GCA_035220615.1. Lineage (NCBI taxonomy): Eukaryota > Metazoa > Arthropoda > Insecta > Hymenoptera > Formicidae > Leptothorax > Leptothorax acervorum. The sequence goes on from JASTWQ010000867.1 coordinate 12,432, forward strand.
TTATATTCCGTAAGTTTCCAACATATTATAACTGCGCGCCGATTATTTGTCGGACTTTAAACACAGCTATCATTGGAACATTAAAAATTCCCTGTCCCTTCCCTAATTAAATCGATATCGATTTAATATTAAAATCACTGTAAAAACTTATTGCGAAAAATATTACCCCAGCCAGGGTTCGAACCTGGAATCTCCCGCATTCCGTTCGGGTGTCTTAACCAATTCGACTACCGGGGCATGTGGTAATATTTATCGCAATAACCAGATAATAATAATTTGAACGTCTTTCTCAGGCGACGTGAATAAACAATAAATTCTTAAGGACTCTCAAAAATTCAAATACAATATAATTGGCCATGAGAGTCAAACGCGGTACTTAGTGCGTATTTTTAATCAAACTGATTAAATTATATTCCGTAAGTTTCCAACATATTATAACTGCGCGCCGATTATTTGTCGGACTTTAAACACAGCTATCATTGGAACATTAAAAATTCCCTGTCCCTTCCCTAATTAAATCGATATCGATTTAATATTAAAATCACTGTAAAAACTTATTGCGAAAAATATTACCCCAGCCAGGGTTCGAACCTGGAATCTCCCGCATTCCGTTCGGGTGTCTTAACCAATTCGACTACCGGGGCATGTGGTAATATTTATCGCAATAACCAGATAATAATAATTTGAACGTCTTTCTCAGGCGACGTGAATAAACAATAAATTCTTAAGGACTCTCAAAAATTCAAATACAATATAACGGAATACAATATTACGGAATATAATTTAATCAGTTTGATTAAAAATACGCACTAAGTACCGCGTTTGACTCTCATGGCCAATTATATTGTATTTGAATTTTTGAGAGTCCTTAAGAATTTATTGTATATACATAAAATATTATATTACATATGTTAAACTTGATAATCTCTAATTGATTAAAATTATTATCTATTAAAATTAATAGAATTACCAATTTTATCATATAAAGACAATACACATGAATATATACATACGATATATATATAATATATATATAATATATGTAGATAATATACGCTATATAATATACGCATAGATACATATGTATATATATATATATAATAATTAATTCACAATTTTAGTGAAAAGGAAAGAAGTAATGGAAAAAGTGGAAATAAACACAGAAGAAATAAGAAGGAAGAGGGAAAAAACAGAGATGAAGAAAATAGCACAGGAAATGATAAAAAGGATTTTTAAATAAAAAAGAGCATTTTTTCAAACGATTGCTCCTGCGTTTTGTGTCAAAATGTACAAGTGCGTGGACAATATTTAAGATGTAAAAAAATAGTTTATTAACAGTCGAGGCCCGGATCAGCTCTGCTTTTATACAAAGTATCCGCTCGTATCTGTATATGTAAGTACAAGTGCGTGAACAATGTTTAAAACTCATAACGTAAAAAAAAATAGTTTATTAAGTCGAGACCCGGAACTGCTCCGTTTTATACAAAGTATCCGTGCGTATTTTTCGTAATAATCCGATGTATTCACTCATATTTACATAGGTACGTTATATCTATAATAAAAATTCTAAATTATTGTTCCAGCTATTCAAACTTTGAAACATTTCTGGAGCGATTTTTTATAAATAATTTTTTTCATTTCACAAAAGTCCTGTGCCAAAAGAGATATGAAACAAATAATTTTGTGCGTTGCAAGAGTGTTATTTAATGTGATCTTAATGTATCTGCATAGATACGTATATGTATAATAAATAATTCACAATTTTTGTGAATTACATATTAAGATCTTCTTCACGTAATCATAATAATCTGATGTTTGGTTAACCCTCAGGGTACGGACTATAAAAAAGTTACGTTCCGTACGGACATGGGTTAGCCTAACCCGGCGACTTTGATTGACTGTATATCGAGCTGTAATTTGTCAATTGAAACAATTTTTTTTTTTTTTTGGATAGGAAATTTTCTCGAAAATACAATGGCGTTGATAGATTTATTACATTATTTGTTTAAACAAAGATACATTTGAAAATGTAAACCATTCTCAAAAAATTTTCATAAAAATTTTTTTTTTTTAAATTGCATAACTTTATGAAAAAAAAAGATATCGACATTTTATAAGTCGCGTTTGAAAGCTAAAGAGTTGTTCTTTGAAATGGCTGAATTCGTTTTTTGATTCATTCCAAAAAGTATATTTTTTTTTAACTATGAAAATACCCGTTTTTTTGCGATAGCGATATAACGTTACTTGCTTGATTTATCGTAATAACGCAAAAAAAAAATATCTTAAAGTAAAAATAGTTTTTTTGGATTTTGTTGATTAGTATAATATAAATAAATAACAAAAATTGATTATTAAATAAAATTTTTATTGTATAAAATTAAAAAAAAAGAGAATTACACGGTGTTTCCGCATTCACAGCATATTTTCGCTACATGTTCTTTGCACATAGCCTTGTCACATCTTAGGCACTTGTAAAAAGTTTTTCGGTCCAGAGAACTAGGACACAAATTACAGCGTTTTTGTTTTGACATTTTATTATCAACCAACTCATCTCTTACGTCCATTTCCTCTGGTAAATCGCGCGCATCCAAAAAATCTTGAATCATACTACGCAGATTTGATCGCAACGTAGGAGTAGCTAATCTTTTAATTAGCGTAGGTTTTACAAGTTGCATAGAAAGTTCCATTATATATTCCATTCTTCTCATTGGAGTGTTACTTTGATTTAGATTGTAAAGGACAAAAGAATTTACACTAGCTTGATCTAACATACCATAAAATGATCTAAGAGGCCACCTAAAAGTTTTAAAATACTCTACTGCAGCAAATACTCGAAAAACACAAATTTTTCTTTTTTTAAAAAACACGGATTTTGTAACGTTCCGTACGGACTGGGTGTAGACTACCCGAGTTCAATTTTCAAAATCGTATAACTTGAGCACCAAGCGTAAACTGACGCTGCCCCTTAGCGCTCACATAGTAGCTACCTCAAAGATTCCCCCCCCCCCCCCCCCGGTACGGACCCCCTCCATTCACTTCCTTTGAAATGGCGCTACTTTCAAAATTCGCTCGGGTTACGCTAACCCAGTCCGTACCCTGAGGGTTAAGTTGTCAAAATTTCCGATTAATTAAAATTATTATTAGAATTAATAAAATAACGTAAGATTTACATATACAGGAAGTCCTAGGATTTAACTGACAAACTGCGGGAGCATATTCTACAAGTAAAAATAAGAAAAAAATGTTATATAAAATTTGGCTAGGAATGCTTTATTACAAAGTTCTAAACAAATATTGAAGCGGAACATGAAATAGGTAAAAATAATCCTCTGACCTCTGAGATCGCCAGATTTAACGCCTCTTAATTTTTATTTATAGAGAACTTCAAAAAAATAAGGTTTACCGAGTACAGAAATAACCGCGTGATCATGCAACGAATTAATAATTTAATTATTGAAATCATGCAACAATATTTTTAGGAAGTTTGTATTGTAATAAGTTTCCGTATTACATGGATGTCAAGGTGGTATTATCACGCAAGGACGACATTTTCAAATGCATTACTAAAATTGTGTCATTTTATTCATACTTTGTACAATGACAAATCTGTTGTTATCTATATTTCATGTTCCATTTTAATATTTGTTGTTAATATGATAACTTCTGTACTGTAAATCTTATTTTTTAAAGTTTTCCATAAGTAAAAATAAAAAACCAACATTTTTTTTATTTTTATTTGTAGGATATACTCTCGCAATTTTTCGGATAAATCCTGGGACACCCAGTATATGTATATAATATTAATTGTATAATACATAATATTGTACAGGGTGAGTCACCTAACAATAAGACCAGCCACCCTAATAACTCCCACAGTTTTGGAAATAGGAAGAAATACTTTAAGTAAAAGTTGTGTGGTATCGAGGAGGACATCTTGTGGAGGTAAACATTTTTTCCCCGGTGGAGGTGCTTAGGAGATTTGAAGGTCAGCTTTATTTTTTTTAATGGTACTATGCATTTTCAAATACCTATGACTGAAGCCTTTTCCAAAACAGTTTCAATGGTCATGGATATTCAAGGTCATGGACATGAGAAAAGTTGGAAAAAGGAAAATTTATCTTGAATATTTTCGAAACAAAATACTCGCCGTTTTATTAATTTAATCAAACCAAAATGTTATTATTTATGTTTGATGCATGATCGTGATCTGTGTTACTTTATTTAAGCTTCAAAGGTACTAATAATTCAATACTACAGATGTTCAAAATGGTGACCGGTTGCCATCCACAACAAGACTGTCTAAATCGATTACCCACAGACTGTGTTACACGTTAAATTATCCTGGCCAATAATTGCAGTATGAGTTTGTTGTGTATGCGTTCTTTTATGCCTTCTTTCGTAGTCGATGCGTCACGATATACATCTGCTTTTAATTTCCCCCATAAAAAATAATCTAATGGCGTGTAACGCAGTCTGCGGGTAATCGATTTAGACAGTGTCTTGCTGTGGACAGTCACTGTTTTGAACATCTGTAGTTTTGAATTATTAAATAACCTTTGAAGCCTTAATAAAGTAACACACAGATCACGGTCACGCATCAAACATAAATAATAACATTTCGGTTTGATTAAATTATAATAAAACCGCGAGTATTTTGTTTTGGAAACATTTATGATAACTTACTTTTTTTTCAACTTTTCTCATGTCCGTGACATGAATATCCATGATAATTAAAACTGTCTTGAAAAAGGCTTTAGTCGTAGGTGTTTGAAAATTCATGGTCCTATTTAAAAAAATAAAGATGATCTTTAAATCTCCTAAGCACCTTCACCTGGCAAAAAATATATACCTTAACAAGATGTCCCCTTTTACTTGAAGCATTTTTTTCTATCTCCAAAACTGTGTAAGTTATTCGGGTGGCCGATCTTAGGTGACTCACCCTGTATTAGGCAAAGTTGTGAAATTTTATAATTAAAAAAAAATGTAAATAATAATTACTTTTTGGAATTGTAATGAAATTCAGGTTTAATTACAATTCCAAAAAGTATTTGTATTTGAACGACATTAATTACAATTCCATAAAATATTTGTATTTTATCTCAATTTTAATTGCAATTCCGAAAAGTAATTGTATTTAAACACGACTCCAATTATAATTACAAAATATATTTGTATTTAATTTTATTTCCAATTATAATTTTAAATAATATTTATATTTACTTTTAACATTAATTAAAATTATAAAAATTATTTAGTAATTTAAAACAAGATTTTAATTACAGAAATATTTAATTACTTATAACCGCTATATTGCGACCTATAATAGAACAAGACAAATGGTTGCTTATAATGCTTTTAAATGAAAATTCCTACTTAGTAAATCACTATATAATATATATTATAGAAATTTTCATTGTGATATGTCTCATAATGTCTTAAGACTTGAGACAATTCTCACGTCTATGTTCATAAAAATTAAAATACCTGTTTCTTAATTTAAATATGCTTAAAGATTAAAATTTCTTTACAGGTATATGAATTTTCAAACAGATAAGCATAGTAATATTACTGCTCGATACTTTTATTTTCGAAATACCACTCCTTTAATTTTCAACTTCGTATTTGAAATTTTATATACGGTATAAATTTTCTTTCTGTAATTGGAGTCAATGTTAAATAAATTCTTTATATGTAAATTACAATTACATCCAATTACAATTCCATAAAATATTTGCATTTTATCTTGATTTTAATTACAATTTCAAAATTGTAATTGAAATCGAGTAATTGTATTTGTATTTAAACTCTACATCAATTACAATTCCATAAAGTATTTGTATTTAATCTTGACATTAATTTTATTAAATATATAAAGAATTTATTTAACATCGACTCCAATTGCTATTCCACAAAATATTTGCATTTAATCTCGATTTAAATTACAATTCTAAAAAGTATTTGTATTTGAACTCGACATTAATTACAATTCCATAAAGTATTTGTATTTAAGGATGTTTGAGCGGTAAAAATTTTTTTTTACTAAAAGTTTTAAAACTGAAAATACAATGTTAATGATGTATGTTTTACATATAAAAAAAGTTTTAGAAATATCTTACTTTTTAATTTATATTTATAGCAAAAAATGTCGATTCTCCATAAGGGATAATGTTAATTTTATTAACTTTAAACTTAAATCGTTAAGTAAATCCCTTTTAAATTTTACACAGTATTTTTAATTTTTAGAAACATTACAGCCATTTCTAAATATATTTGAAATACCTCCAATACATCCTTAAAATTGCGATATCTCGCGAATATATATAAGCATCCTATTTAATTTAAAATTTTTATGGAAGCTTTGGGAAGCCTTAAAGAACATGCTCACAAATGTTCATCACTTTTTGATATTTTTTTGAGATCGGATTCGAACATCCTTAATCTCGACTTTAATTACAATTCCAAAAAATATCGGTATTTTAATTTAACTTTAATTACAATTTTAAAAAGTATAATTTATGTATGAACTGGACTTCAAATAAAATGATAAAAAGTAATCAGTAATTAAATACTTTTGTAATTAAATTCCTATCTAATTACTAAATACTTTATACGATTCCAGGTTCGAACCCTGGCTGGGGTAATATTTTTCGCAATAAGTTTTTACAGTGATTTTAATATTAAATCGATATCGATTTAATTAGGGAAGGAAGAGGGAATTTTTCCATCTTAATTTAAGTTGCTTAAATTTAAGCGTTTTGATAGAAGGACCGGAATCTTGGTCTAAAGTGTCCTGACGATTGTGACCGTCAGGAGTGATTGCCAGCTTCGTCGATTAAGAAATTTAATTTGGTTATTGTAATTAATGTTAAATTAAAATATCAATTATTTTGGAATTGTAATTAAAGTTGAGATTAAAGATGTTCGAGTCCAATCTCAAAAAAATATCAGAAATTGATGAACATTGGAGAGCATGTTCTTTAAGGCTTCCCAAAACTTCCATAAAAATTTGAAAATAATTAGGACGCTCATTCGCGAGATATCACGATTTTAAGGATGTATTGGAGGTATTTTAAATATATTCAGAAATGGCTGTGAGATGTTTCTGAAAATTAAAAATACTCTGTAAAATTTAAAAGTAATTTGCTTAACGATTTAAGTTTAAAGTTAATAAAATTAACATTATCCTTTATGGAGAATCGACATTTTTTGCTATAAATATAAATTAAAAAGTAAGATATTTCTAAAATTTTTTTTATATGTAAAACATACATTATTGATATTGTATTTTAAGTTTCAAAACTTTTTGGGAAAAAAATTTTTTTTAAATTGTTTAAACAATACTAATTATTTAAATGACAAAAAAACATACTCAAACTGTTAACCGTAATCCTTTCTAACATATAAAAATTTTTGAGTTGACATACATGCAGTCTTTATTTTAGTAATTTTGTAAAGTTTTTTAAGTTAAATCTTCAATACAAAATTACTAAAATGAAGACTTTGCATGTATGGCAAACAACTCAAAATTTTTTATATGTTAGAAAGAATTACGGTTAACAGTTTAAGTATGTTTTTTTGTCATTTAAATAATTAGCATTGTTTAACGCTTTAACTACGAGAATGTGAAAAGGTCTTCGTCTATTGACAACCGCCGTAGTTAAAGAGTTAAACAATTCTTTTTCCAAATAGTTTTGAAACTTAAAATACAATATCAATGATGTGTTTTACATATCGCCGTTCCAGTAGAACAGTGACGCAACTGCAAAAAATGTAATTTTACAGGGGAACGAAAAACAAATATTACTTAAATAAAAATTAGATTAAACAAAGAATAAGTGTGCAAGTAGATTGGTACTGAAGCAATTGTTAGCGTTCTAAGGTTACTTTTAAGTAGTAGTAATAAGAAAGGGGTTATATAAAAATTTACCATGAATTACCCCTCCCCCTTTCACTTACGTCATTGTTCTTCTAAAATGGATATGGCATTTAATATTTTATCCAACAATTTTATTACGTAAAATGATGTAATGCATTGGTAAAAAAATTGTTTACATTTACTACGTTTACGCGAATCATCGTAAGTTACGATAATTTGAGTGTTACTACAGAAGTAACGCTCGCGTAAACGTAGTATATGGATAGTAAAATATTTTAGTAATAATGACACAAAATACATTTACGTCGTTGTTCCAGTTAAAATTGCTTCAGGAAGCTTCATTTATTCGTCGTAAATAGCACTTGCGTCACTTTTCCTACGAATGTTAAACGTTATTCGTGAAATCTTTGACACAATTACCATTTCCGCCGATGTTCTTCCAAAGTGTAATAACAAACACCTGATATTTCAACAACGACGCAACTTCCCTTTAGCGGCAAAAAGCGGTATTAAAATTAGATTGCTGTTCTGTTGCATGTCTTTGATATTTCTGGAACCAGTGATGCATCTAACTAAAAATGACTAAATTTTGCAGTTGCGTCACTGTTCTACTGGAACGGCGATATAAAAAAAGTTTTAGAAATATCTTACATTTTAATTTATATTTATAGCAAAAAATGTCGATTTTCCATGAAAGATAATTTTAATTGGTAATTATGCATAAAAGGGGCATCCTCTCCGATTTGCTTGATTTTTTAATATGTTGTTGGGGATGTCTTCCCGAGTCATTTTATATATATATATAAGGGTCGGACTTAAATAGCTTCGGAGATACAGGCTGAGAAAGGATAAAAATCATAAATACGAAAATAAACGTTTAATGATTAATTTATTCAACACTATCATTAGGAATCTCAAAGATTTCAGCCATTGCATCAAAGAATGCGGTAATCCGAGCGTAAACAAACCAATAGAGTCACTTTGAAAACATAAACAAACAGGCTGTACTACACAGAGACTGCCGCACTTCTCCGCATACAGGGATGGGTATTTATATACCAACTATTCATCGTACATATAAATATGTACTTTTCATATACCAACTGTTCTCTGCTTTAACAAATATGTGCTTTGTAAGTTGAAGCACATACAAAGCACACACTTGGTTAAAATCCTTCAGATTCCTAATGATAGTGTTGAATAAATCATCATTGAACGTTTATTTTTGTATTTATTATTTTTATCCTTTCTCAACCTGTATTTCCGAAACTATTTAAGTCCGGCCTTTATATATATATATGAAATGACTTGGGAAAACATCCCCAACAACATATTAAAAAATAAACCAAATCGGAGAGGGAGTCGCTTTTATGCATAAATACCTCCTTTCTCAGCTTGTATCTCCGAAGCTATTTGAGCCCGACCCTTATATATATATATGAAATGACTCGGGAAGACATCCCCAACAACATACTAAAATATCAAGCAAATCGGAGAGGATGCCCCTTTTATGCATAATTACCTTTTAATTTTATCAACATTAAACTTAAATAGTTAAGTGAATTAATTTTAAATTTTACTTTTTAGTATTTTAAATTTTGAGAACCATCTCACAGCTATTTCTGAATATATTTAAAATACTTGTAATACATCCTTAAAATCGCGAATAAGCGTCTTATAATTAATTTCAAATTTTTATGGAAGCTTTGGGTAGTCTTAAAGACCATGCTTACCGATTTTTATCAATTTCTGATATTTTTTTGAAATTGGCCTCGAACATCCTTAAGGGGTCGTCTCACTGTGAACGCTCGAAAAATTCGCTATTTTTATGAATTTTTTTTGGCAATATTAATGCAGATAATTAAATGAATGTTTTTGGTACTTATTACGCATGCTTTCAACAACAAAACATATTTTTTTTAGAAGTTTCAGTTAAGTTTATTTCATAGAAAATACAAAAATGTAACGAGGTAAAAAAAAAAGGTTGGTCCACGGCGGACATTGTAACTCCTTTTATAATCATCTGAAACAAAAAAAACCAAAAAGATTCTTGATTAGTATGAGTGTCGCTATAGCATGAACCTCCAGAAATAATTTCTGTTTGAAAATAAAAAAATGGTGGAGGTTTAAAGAAAAAACATGCATAAAAGCCAATTTTTCGTCATGTTTTTCGACTTTTAAAATATGATAATTTCAATATTTTGACTTGATCGAGGTTCATGCTAGAGGTATTAGTGTTTTCAATAAGCCATACAAATTTCAGACCGATTCGTCAAGTAGTTTTTTTTCTAGCGTGTCCGCCGATCACGAAAAACGTGTTTTGAGATAAACGCGTTTAAAGTTTTTGTTGCGGAAAAACAGTAAAAAAAATGTACTTACTATTAATTTGCAAGCCCTGCTCCATACATCAATCCTTCAGCTTCTTCAAGCAGTTCAGATTCTATCGATTTGGTCGGTTGAACCTCTTTGTCCAAAGCAGGGGGGGTGATGAAACGAATCTAGAGTTCCAGCTGCTTCGTTTTCTAGTCGATACGCCAGGTCGATTGAGCATTTTTATCCAGGTTGATGGCTAAAGTTAATGGTTTTTTATGTTTTTTGGGCCATTTTGTTGTCGTGAAAAAAGGAACAAATTTTCTCTTGCCCATTTTTTCATAGGATGTATAGTTTGATCGCTAGAGCAATTTAAACAAATAAATTGTTAATAACTTTTTATTGCATCGACTTACGAAAAAACTATTTACAGATTCTTGTTCTACGACCCAAAAAACATAAAAAAAACATTAACGTTAGCCATCAACCTGGATAAAAATGCTCAATCGACTTGGCGTATGGACTATTTCGCTCCGAACTCAGGTAGAAAAAGGCTCGTAGAATCTCAAATACTTCTCGGATCTTTATGAAATTTTCACACAAGTTTCTCAAGGGTATATACTATCGAAATATGTAAAAAAAAAAAAAATCGATTTTTCAAAACGGTCACAGTGAGACGACCCCTTAAGGTAGTTAGGTCAAAAATAATAAAGTTACAGATTTTCTTTAAGCATGCAGCAAAATTAATTTAGATATTAATACGTATGTGTGTTAAATTTGGGTTCAATTTGTCGTGTAGTTTCCGAGATATGATCGCTTAAAATTGACCGTTTTTCACATTGAGCTTGCGCAGACGTAGAAAAAGTAATATTTGGACATGTAATTGTCAGTAGCGAAAAATCTATAATAAGGATTAAAACAAAAATTTCAGTAAAAGTAATTAAACATTTAAAAAAGTGCATGTTTAAACTTCAACGACACTGACCGTACGGTATCAAAGTATGATAAATCTAAAAAAATTTGGTTAGGTATAGTTAGGTTAGCTCTTTCGTGCGTGGTCATGCTTTCGTGCGCTCTGCGCACACTACGCAATTCAGAATACAATTTCATTTTCTGTAACTGTTTTTTATTTTGTTTGTTTTTAATATTCTAAGAGAAGCAATAGTGTTTTAAAATCTGTTCTTAAATTTAATATAAAAGAATCATCGTCCTATTGAACTTTATTGATTAAGTCTAATTTTGACTAGCGTAGATGGGAAATAACTACCTTAATATTAAATGGAGATACTAAGGGGGATGGGAGAACAAGGGATGAAGTAGATAATGGGGGGAGGGGAAGAAAGTAAACTTGAACCATCAACCGATAACTGTCTGGATAAAAGGGAAAAAGGAGGAGAGCGTTTTTGAGAAAAATGTTTCAGATAAAAGTTGTGTGGTTTCAAGGGGGACATAAAATGGTGTCATAGGTTTGACCTTGGATAGTCATTTGAAGGTTACGTGAATGTCGATTTCAATATTTTATATAGAACCCCCTATTTTTACATATCTTGTAGCTTATCTCGAGAGCTTTCTAAAACACTATCGTAGATCACGTAGAAACACTTATTACAAATACTTCTAAAAGAAATGACTGACGTATTTTCTGCCGCAAGGCTAAATACGAAGTTTTGAAAAGAACTGTTTTAAGAACTGTATGCAACTGCATACAACTTTTATCTGAAACATTTTTCTCAAAAACGCTAAGTTTTCCAAAGAAATGCTTGATACGGACGCGCTGATGCACCATGTATACTTGAAGTATACACTCTAAATACTTCCGTTTAAGCTGGAATTGACTAAATATTACTTCCAAGAGTATAAGGAAGTAATTCCAGCCATTTTGGTCCAATTTTGAAGGGTGCCGAAAACAGGCCTTAGGAACCCTCCTTCTTTAGGCATAAAAGAGAAAGCAAAAAAAAGGGAAGTGGAAAGGAGAGAGGATTATGAAAAAAATGCATGTTAGTTAAATTATTAAGCAAAAGACAGGGAACAGAAAAAGGGATGGTGGAGAACAGGGAAGAGTTAAAAGAAAAAGTAAGAGAGGCGTTGGAGAATGTGGAAGAAAAGAAAAAGGAAGATAGAAGGATGGGATGATGGGACGAGGAGTGTAAAGAGGGAAAGGGAAGGGTTAGGAGAGAATTGAGAAAATAGAGAAGGTTTGGTGGGAAGGGGGATAGGGATAGGAAAAAGAGGTACGCATAGAAGAAATTATGTGAAGAAAAGAAAAAAAAGGAATTGAAAAGATTGGTGGACGGAGGATGTAAAGGAGATTAAAACGGAGCACAGTGGATCAAAGCATAGGAAATAGCGGAACATAGAACCAAAAATGGAATTGTCGAAATATTTACTTTTGTTTGCAATTTATGATAATAAATTTGTTGCAGATTATTAAAATAACGTCATTTACTCTGAATATTTTCATAATTTCCGTACAAATGTACCATAACATAGGTCATCCTAACATATGTAACTTCTGCGACTTTTCCGCATCAATATTTCAGGTTGCCTTATCTGTAGAAGGTGACTGCACATTTTTCTCACGTTATTATTCATGTTTTAAATAAACAAAAATGATATAGAAGACAGTTTTATCGTATTATTTGATTATTTTTCGGGACAATATCTGATCTATGAGAAAAAGTACGTGTTATACAATTTTTCATTAAGTTATAAAAAAATGTTTAACATTGTTAGCATTCTCCACTAATTTTATCGTGTACAATAAGCCTTGTACTACATGCCTATGGTGATATCAAGTGCCGCTAGGTGCCGTTTTGCAAAATATATAAAATTTTCTGAGCGGAAGTTGCTGTATGTTTAAATAAGAAATTATATGGGAAAATAAATCGATATCGATTTAATTAGGAAAGGGAGAAGGAATTTATAATGTTCCAATAATAGCCGTGTTTTAAGTCCGACAAATAATCGGCGCGCAGTTAATATGTAGGAAAATACGTGTATTTAAATACATATAGAAAATAATATTATGCTGCCTAAGATCCAAGCTTAGACCGTATGGCTATTTCCTTTGTATTGATTTATATCTTAACGCTCTTAACATATATTAATTAGATAGGAAAGTATTTAGAACACACAGCTCTGTTAAGAAATAAAATAGAAAAGTATATAAAAGACACTGTTTTGTCAAAAATTTTACCAGACAATAGAAAAACATAAAAATTTATTTTATTTTTGTAAAGAAGGCCGCAGTGGATCGAAACATTGCATATTGCAAATATAGCTAATATCGTTCCTATATGTAATAAAAATACAATGGTTGTGTACCTATACTCTTTTGATAAAAAAAATTTATTTTCTGTAATAATAATAATGGTTTCATGATAATAAAGTTACTCTATAGTCCCAGAAAGGATGTTTAAAAAATTTTAAACGCGAACATACAGGGACTTTCGCTGAGGAAATTATATATATTTTGCAAAGCGGCACCTAGCGGCATTTGATATTACTATAAACATGTAGTACAAGGCTTATTGTACACGATAAAATTATGGAGAATGCTAACAATGTTAAACATTTTTTTATAACTTAATGACAAATTGTATAACACGTACTTTTTTTCATAAATCAGATATTGTCCCGGAAAATAATGCGATAAAACTGTCTTATATACGTTTTTTAAATCTAAAACATGCATAATAACGTGAGAAAAATGTGCATTAGATCATCAACACCTTGTACAGATTGGGCAACCTGAAACATTAATGCGGAAAAGTTGCAGAAGTTACGTATGTCAGGATGACCTATGTTATGGTACATTTGTACAAAAATTACGGAAATATTCAGAGTAAATGACGTTATTTTAGTCGTCTGCAACAAATTTACTATCATAATTTGCAAACAAGAGCAAATATTTTGACGATTCAATTTTTGGTTCTATGTCCAACTCTTTCCTATGCTTCGATCCACTATGCGGAGGGATAAATGTAGAGGGAATAATCAGGAAAAGAAAAAGAAAGAAAAGGATAAATAAAGGAATAGAAACGGAAAAATATGATAAGTATTTTAGAAAGTTGTTAGAAGAGATAGAATGTAGGGTATCTAGAGGATCTGAAAGAGAAGAATGCGAATGGGAAAGAACAGATAAAGAGGAAGAAAATTAGGGAGGAAGTGAGGAAATTGAAAAATGGAAAAGCAATGAGCGGGGATGGAATTCCAAATAAAGTGTGGAAGTACGAAAGAGAAGAGGTGGAAGAATGCATATAGAAGGTATGCAATAGGGTTTGGAAAGGAGAAAAATAGCCAAGAGAATGGGAGTAGGAGTCATAATACTGGTAGTAAAGAAAAGTGAGTAAGAAAGGATGGAGGCTTATAGTGAGAGGAGTAACTCTGACGCAAATGGCATGTAAGGTGTGTGTGTATTAGTGTTGGCGGAAAGATTAATGAGTGTGGTGGAAAGAAAGAGTCTGCTGCCGGGTCAAATCGAGTTTAGATTGAGAAATATACCATTTATGTCCTGAACTATTTACTTATATAATAGGCAGAAAAATGGGAAGTTAATGGTGGTATTTTTGAATGAGAGCAGCTTTTGACTTGGTGGAAAGTTGTGGGTAAAGATGATAAAGGTGAGAAAATGTCTGGTTAAGAGATGTAAAGAGGTTTTGAGGGAAACGGAAAGAAGAGTTAAAGGTAGGGGTGAAGAAGGGGGAAAAGTTTTAGACGGGAAGAAGAGTTAGGCATGATTGCCCACTGAGCCCAGCTTTGTTAACTCTTGGTTGCAGACGTGAACAAGGTGTTGAAAAAGAGAGGATGGGGTAAGAGTTAATGTAAAAAAGAGAAAGCTATACACGCTGGCATACACAGGCGACATCGCAATCCTAGCGGAAGATGAGAAAGAAATGAAGAGGATACTGGAAAGGTTGAAAAAGTATTTGGACGGAGAGGGGGTAAAATTGAATACAAAGTAGATAAAAGTAAGAACGTAAAAGAGGAAAGAAGCAGGAAGGAAGATATCTTGGAGGTAGAAGAAGAAAGCAATAAAAAAGATAAGAGAATTTAAATATCTAAATTACACGGTGGGATATAATGGAAAACAAGAAGACATATAAGAGAAAGAGTAAATACAGAAACAGCATTATTGGGACAGGTATGAGGAATAAGGAAGAGGTTTGGGAGAGATATGGGTAAAAGGATATGTCTTTTGATAAGTTTATTTGGTCGGTTATTAGTTATGCAGCTAAAAGGAGACAGATAAAACAGAGAAACTACAAGACAGGTATTTGATGTGGGTGTTGGGTGTGGAAAGAAGTACTCCAGTATACATGGTAAGGGAAGAGTTGCAAAGAATGAATGTTAATTGGGAGAGCAGGTATGAGGGCATGGAGCTATGAGAGATGAAATTGGAGGAGGAAATAGAGGGAAGTTAGCGAGGGTGTATTAGGAAGAGATAAGAGGAACACCTTTATAAAGGGATGGGAGGAGAAGAGAAAACAGTTTTTGGAAGAAAGAAGATAGAAAAAGGAAGAATACAGGAGATTGAAAGGTTAAAGAAAGCACGACAGTTAAGGGGGGAGGAATTGTATAAAAGGAAAAAGCATCAACAGAGAAAAAAAATAGAGAGAAATTTCAGATTTTAAGTACAATTGGTGGTATGGGATATTGAAGGAGCAGGGCATTTCGGAGTATCTGACAAAAATTGAGGAGAGAGTCAATAAAAAAAGTAGCGAAATTTTGGCTGTAAAACGGAATGAGGGGGATACTGGGACGGATATAAGAAGAGAAAATGTCGGGAATGTAGAAAGAGGGGAAAACGTAGAAACAATATTTTAAGTGGAACCTATATTGTAGTATATCGTTTAAAAGAACATAAAATAAGATAAATTTGGGCGTAAACCAAAGGTCGATACGTCCCGTAGCATGGGAGCAGGGAGGAGACAGCCCCTTCCATGCTAGGATGACAGAGTGCGACATTTTAATTGAGATACCTGAATATGTAAAAAACAAAACAAAATAGAAAGAAATGTTCAGTATGTTCAGACAAAAGTTATAGGGTTTTAAAGGGGATGTGTGATGGTATATAAAGGTTAACTTCATATTTTTTAATGGGATCCGAATTTTTAAAACACCTACGTTTGTAGCTCTTCTCATGACGAATTCAATACAGAGCATTCGCTGAAGGTTATTTTCTTATTGTGCTTTATTTTTTATATATTTATGCATCTCAATTTAAATGCCTCATCTTGTATGTGATATATATACAATATATATATTGAATAAATTAAATAAATGGCGCGCGCGTAGCGCGCGCTTGTATTGTTCTAGTAATGTTAAAAAATATATATACATATATGTATATGTATACATAGATATACTTAATCTTCTTTTTAATTAATTATATCTCAAAAATAATAAAAAGCCCATCAGTGGCCGGTAATAATAAACCTACAATACAATCGTTCCCTCCCCCCCAAGAACATGACATTCGACCAGGTAGAGTACGTTTCACTGCTGATATAATATGTAGCGAATATATGAACCCTGTTATCGGAAACAGTAGTTATATATGTATATATATTAGAGTGGTCCTTAAAAAGGGTAATTTTTAATTATGACTGCTCGAACGGTTCGGAAGGCTCGAAATAAATAAAAAAAAATCTGTGCAAAAGCGCAGCTTCCTATCTCAATTTTAACACGTGCTACAGAGCACTTGAATTTTTCTATTAAAATCAAATAGCGAAGATTTTAGTATGAATGCAATAACGATCGGAAAAATTTGAAACTTGGCAATTCTCTTACCTATAGTTGTACCTATCTTCTGAAATTTTTATAGATTTTTATCTACATATTTCAGGTTGCTAGTGGTCAATGAAAATAATTTTTTTTTAAATTTTTTAAGCAAATAGCAAATGATTTTAGTATGAATGCAATAGCGATCGAAAAAATTTAAAACTTGGCAATTCTCTTACCTATAGTTGTACCTATCTTCTGAAATTTTTATAGATTTTTATCTACATATTTCAGGTTGCTAGTGGTCGATGAAAATATTTTTTCTTAATTTTTGAAAAATTAAAGGAATCTTGTTTATTTCTTTTTTCTATGATTTTTTTTATGTATTTATTTATTTATTCGTAGTCCTCTTTACAGTTAAGAAGAATATAATAATATTTTAACAAAGAACGAAGATCAGAAACAATTTATTGTCCAAATAGTAAAAAAATATTTAAAAAAATATTCCGATGCGAAATCATGAAAGATTTTTGAAATAAATAATTTTGTAAAAGTATTAAATTTTTATTTAAGACTGCAAATAAATAAATAAATATATAAACAAAATTATAGAAAGAAATAAATAAACAAGATTCCTTTAATTTTTCAAAAATTAAAAAAAATTATTTTCATCGACCACTAGCAACCTGAAATATGTAGATAAAAATCTATAAAAATTTCAGAAGATAGGTACAACTATAGGTAAGAGAATTGCCAAGTTTCAAATTTTTCCGATCGTTATTGCATTCATACTAAAATCTTCGCTATTTGATTTTAATAGAAAAATTCAAGTGCTCTGTGGCACGTGTTAAAATTGAGACAGGAAGCTGCGCTTTTGCACAGATTTTTTTTTATTTATTTCGAGCCTTCCGAACCGTTCGAGCAGTCAAAATTAAAAATTACCCTTTTTAAGGACCACTTTAATATATATATACACACATATAACGTACAGTATCGAGAATCAATTCAATTTCCTCGTAGAGCCTTATAGAGAATTAGCAGCGACCGGTAGAGACTGCCATGTGCTTGTTAGGACTCCGCTCCGCTCTGCGCGTAGCCTAGTAGCTCTTGTTGGAAATATCTCAAATAATATAAGATATTTCAAAAAATTCATAAGAACATTTTTTGTAAATATTTGTCTGCTCTACAACTTTGATCTCTACAAAAATTTCGAAATTCGTCGTATTTGCGGAGAAAAACGAATTTGTTTATAAATTATTAATAAACAAAAACATACTTAGGGATAGCGGAAAATGGCGGAATTTAGATATGTTGTTCAGTATATTTTTCTGAACACAATAACGTAATAAAACCTTGTGTTGCAATTTTTCTAGGTACCCCCCCTTTTTTCCGTATTTTGACTGGACTAGTATTAAATTACCAGATTTCGTGGTTTCCATGTGTGAAATACCTGGGGATTCTGCTGGATTCTAGCCTTTGTTGGCGTCTATACACGACCGCTCTTGCAAGGCCATTGGCAAGCTTAGAGTTCTTTATTCATTGATAAACAAAAAAAGTTCTCTGAGCTTAAACCTTAAGCTTTTATTCTACAAAATGTGCGTTTGGTGAGCTATGCTTTCTGCGGTACCAGTCTGGGCTGCTGCTGCTCGCATACATCTTAAACGACTTCAAATAGTACAAAATAAATTCCTTCGCATAATTATTGGCTCGCCACCTAATATGCCTATACGTGTGTTACATCAAAATAGCAATATGGAATATGTTGAGGAGGTGATCGCCAGGATGCTTGAAAATGCTTATAAACCACCCCTGTGAAGTTAGCCCCCCATTATTTAAAAAAATTAATTTCTTTTAAGAGTACTGTGTGTAAAGATTTTTAATAGTTCCAGAGTTCCTGATATTTTAAGAAATAGTTCTGGCCATTAAAGGCATGAAAATGTGTTTTAAAGTATAGGGGGCTAACTTCACGCAGCCCTTCATTTTCGAAAAACGTCATTTTTTATTAGAGTTCTGGGTAGATTTTATATAGTTCTAGAGTTCCTGATGCATTTCAGAAATAATTCCGCTTGAAAAAGTAAAAAAAACCGAAATTGAAATTTTCGCCATCATCGTTTAAATATCTGGTATCTTGCAAACCGTTGGTCCACTCGTTTTGTGTTATGAGACTTTTTGTCAGAATTCGTTGAAAACTACCCAGAACTCTAGTCAGAACTGCTCGGAACTCTAAAAAATTTTCGACCTCGGAACTTAGAAAATTTTTGCTATTATTGTTTAAATATCTGGTATCTTGCAAACCGTTGGTCCGATCGCTTTGTGTTATGAGACTTTTCGTTAGAACTCGTTTGAGATAGTATCAGGTAATCTTAGGTAATCTGAGGTAATTTAAAGGTAATCCATACCAAGGGTAATTTTCGTACACAAAAACCGCCCGTGACCAACCCCTCGGTTTATACAATTTTATATGTTAGAAAGCATAAAAACAAATTATTCTTTGCTTTAACCATAATTGTATGATTATAATTGTAAACTATCTTTAATTATTGTACAATATAATCATACAATTATGGTTAAAGCAAAAAATACTTTATATTTATGCTTTCTAACACATAAAATTGTATATATACTTTTCTGTTCCAACTAACTATTCTCTGCTTTAACAAAAGGACGTTTAATATACGATATAACGATTCGCTGTTTTAAATGACTTACATTTGTTCATACATATTAGTCGTTCATGCCTTTCAATACTCAAAATAATTGCTCTATTTTTCAAACTCTTTTGTTAATAACTTCTTAATAAAAAACGACCGCCGGCTTAAACCTGTTTTCTAAAATATAATGTTGTCTATATACTTTTTTATATACCAACTATTCTCTGCTTTAACAAATTATTTTGAAAATTATTTATTAATTATTGCGGTGGGAATACAGGGAGATAGGTTCCGCCCCAATACCGCCCACACATTAAATAAATAATATTTACAATTATAATTATATATAATTATGGTTAAAGCAGAGAATACTTTGTATTCATGCTTATTTCTAACATATAAAATTGTACATATACTTTTCTATACCAACTATTCTCTGCTTTAAATAATTTTCCTTCGTTTATACATGTACTATTTCCACATACATATAATATACAAATCGTTTATGTCTTTCAATACTCAAAATAACTGCTATATTTTCCAAACTTTTTTTGTTAATAACTTTTTCATAAAAAACGACCGCCGGCTAAAACCTTCTGAAGGTCACTCAGAAGGGCGACCTTGACAACATATGTCAAGGTTAAGGTTATTGGAGCCTGCTCCGTTAAAGTGAATAATTACCCCCTTGCTATTATTATAAATATTTAGAATTGATTATTGTCAATATTTTACTCAATAACGGCTATCCTATTGACTGGATATTTAATAAAATTAATATAAGAGAAAGCTAATATATATCTAATAAGTCTGTAATATCGAAAAACAACAATAGTAAAATGGATAGCAATAGAAAATTTGTTGTGCTCTTATTTTTTAATTCGGCGACTAAACGTATTACATCAGTATTATTGACTATTTTGATAAATTGATAAATCAAAATTCTCAATAGGATACCGTTTAAATAAGCTTAGCAGGTTAAATCATCAAACCCTACAAAAAGATAGGAACTTCTTTGCTCATGAACAACAATGTAGTTTACAAAATTGGTTGCAAAAACTCTGATGCTTCTTGTGTGCCGGTTTAAGCCAAGAGACAGCTAGGTAACAAGTTGAGAGAAATAATTTTTAACTAGATTTATCTAAACATTCAGTATTATCCGAACACATCCTGCAGTTTAATCATACATTCGACTGGAATAACCTAACCAAACCTGACAATACAAAGAATTTTGGATTTTAAACCTAAGTACTATAAAAACTGATATCCGAAATGGTACACATGAAGAAGTAAATTAATGGAATTAATTCTAACAAGTTATTGCATAATGTTTTTATTTTTTTTAGTTCTTTTTTTCTTTCTTCTTTTTCCTTTTCTTTACTAGAAAAATACAAAAATATTTGGAATTTTAATATATATATTTTATGATATAAAACTTTAACTTATACATCAAGCTGGATCAACATCGAGCTCCGAAGTCACAACACTTCTCCCTTTTTATCCACTGAGAGTGGAAGGAAGGGAGAAACGTGGCTCCAAAGTTTGAAATTGTCGGACCTGTTACACACTTATATACCCGCCCTATATTCTTTTATTTTACTTTACTTTTATACAGTTACCTAATTCGCGCCCACTATTTACACAGTGATATTACTCATGAAAAACTGAGTCGAAAAGCCCTGAATTATTTTTTTCGAATTATGCTTAAAAAAGTAGTTATTATTAATTAAAGATTAGCCAGTCAGCATTGCTTTTTAAACGGA
Source organism: Leptothorax acervorum (assembly GCA_035220615.1). Lineage (NCBI taxonomy): Eukaryota > Metazoa > Arthropoda > Insecta > Hymenoptera > Formicidae > Leptothorax > Leptothorax acervorum. The sequence goes on from JASTWQ010000867.1 coordinate 33,752, forward strand.
CGCACGTTCGTGAGCCGCGCATCTATTAGGATGCGTGAGCGAGCCGCCGCGCGCTCGGTCGCGCCGCGCCGCATGTTCCGTTGCCACGACCATCCGCGTAAAATTTAGCTTCGAAATAATTAATAATTACTCTTTGCAATAAGCATGATATTTCCTTATACGCTAAAAGCATCTTTTTAAATTACAATTTAATAGTTCCATTCAGATCTCGTCAAGATTTAACCGCGGCTATAAGAAAACTGTAATCTTTCATGTAAAAATACACACATACACAAATCATTTTACAAGTTGTTCTTTCTGTTGATAATATTGATCTTTCAATGTAATTAAGCTGCTTGACACAAGAAGCAGAAATCATTAATGTCTCATGCAATCCGTCACCGAAAAAATTGTATTCTTAACTTAAGAATATACCACTTATCTTTATAATATTTGCTACTAAAATACGTGACAAAAGGATCCTCTTAATTTAAGAGTGAAATCCTCTAAAAATATTCTTAAGTGTCAGATATTCTTAACATGTAAGAATGTATACTAAAAATATTCTTAAGTATCAAATATTCTTAACATGTAAGAATATATACTAAAGATATTATTAAGTATCAAATATTCTTAACATGTAAGAATATATACTAAAGATATTATTAAGTATCAAATATTCTTAACATGTAAGAATATATACTAAATGGAATATTTTCTTATTATTAGCCATCGGATTTTTATATACAGATTGGTGGAAAAGAGCAATTAATAACTAAGATTATGTTATTTATAATATCCTTACATATTTATACCTAACATATGTTGCAGTATAAATATGTTGGATATTATAAATAACATAATCTTAGTTTTTAATTGCTTTTTTCCACCAATCTGCATATAAAAAATCCGATGTCTACTTATTATTATATTTATTATTTGAGATTATTAAACATGATAAACATAAAACAGTTCTACAAATGAATATTCGCTATTTATTACATCTACAAGTTTATACATTTATATTTTATAAGTTTTATCTGAAGTTTATAATTTTAATTTAGTTTATAAGAACGCATATATATTGTTACAGATATTATTACACAGCATATATTACAGAATATGCCTAAAAGCTACGTATGAATTTTCTTCAGCTCCTATTCTACATAAAGTTGGATAAAATGAAATAAAATCTTGATATTCTTTGTAAAATCACTCCAGAGTTGGTGTCACTTCGTAACAGTGAAGGTGGCTATTGAATCCAACAGTATGAAAGCCTGAGAGAATGAAACCAACTCTGTCATTAATTAGTTGTGGTTTTACAATCCAATGCAATAATCCAAAGAGGGGAAAATCATTTTCATAGTTTATCGCAAGCACCATATTTCTCTTATATTTAGTGTTGCAAACAGTTGTTTCTTTAACTACCACAGAGTTCTCAAGACCAAGAGGTAAAATATGTTGAAAATCATTATAGTTATAGCAATCAAGCAGAATTTTTTCTTTGAAATGAAAAACTATATCCCGTTGAAAGCCCCGCTTGGATAAAAAGCGAGCCGAGAGACTGAGTGAATATTTCTTAGCCACTGTTAGCGGCAGATTTTTCCGACAAGGTGTAGCCTTAGCTACTTGTTTTATCACTGGTCGATGTTTTCCTTCTATACGCATCGACCATACATGAATAAGAGGGCCAATAAGATTCATAATTCTGGGATAATGAACCATAAAGTGGTGTTTGGGTTTCAATGTCTTGGAGAATAATTTGCAATATAATTCATGATGTTCAGCAAACAAAGTTGCCAGATACGGGGTTAATTTTTTGTCTACAAATGGAGCAGTAACAGTATCTAATATTTGAACAAGTCGAATGTACAGCTGCCAAACTTCCTCAACCTCAGGCACCAAATCTCCAATCATGAGACCAAAATGTCGAACAAAAAATAGCATTTCAGATGTAGACATTTTCAACTTTTGTCCTCGAATATGATCAAGTATTATAATAGAGGGCTTATTACCTATATCAGAACCATAATCAAAATTTTGTATTCGATCATTAAGAGTCTCAAGAGTAAAATATCTTTTAATAGAAATCAAATCTTCCAAAATAGCACACAAATCATAATGGCAAACGCCTTCCAAGATATCGTGCATTATGTCTGCAACAAGATTGGTAATCACATGGTAGTTTTGAAGTTCATTCCAAACACACGGATTCTTAAGACCTGTTAATGATACATTATTTATAAGAATATCAGCTTCATAATTTTCTCTATTACGTAAGAGCAACAAATTTTTTCTAACTTGTTTTCTCATTACTAGTTTATGTTCTTTACAAAAACAACAGTAATAGTTTGCATTAAAAGATTCAGTAAATCCAGTAATAGAGTACAATCCTAAATTGTCAGCAAGAAGCAAACAGAAACAGAAGTAGACTAATATACCATTGTCTTCGAGATCTTTTAGTTCGTTTATAACAGGGCGAAAAGCGTTTCCATTGTTTAGATGTTTGTCATTTGATAAAAATATAGAAGATACAAAGATATTCTCAAGAGTGGACATATGATGCTGAGGGATACAGGGAATTTGATAATATAATGCTCCAAGACTATGAACACCCGCATGTGAACCTGTGCAATTATCAGATTCCACATCGTCAAAGTATGTAAACAACGGCAATACTAAACGATCTCTGAAATAGGAATCCTTAATATTTTTCCACAGAGGGCTCTGAATTATATTAGTAAACTTATCTGAATTATTGAGATTTTCAACATTGGCCAAAATAGCATCAAAAACACCAGGTAATTCCAGGAAGTTCTTCAAAACATATTTTATTGGAATGTATTAGCCTGTCAGTTCTATTGGTCTGAAAACAGCAACGTTTCCAACTTTTACCACTTTCTCTGAAACTCCAATTCTATAAGTCTGAGGGCATATATAAGACTGGCTTGCTTTAAGTGCATTCACTCTTTGTGTCTCGGTCTCCAAGCCTTGAAATACGTTCTCTATTGTATTAAACATTTCAATCAAATGCTGCATATCTTTCTGTCTTTGTTCAACAGCTTGCAACATAAACAAGGTTTTTGATCAAAGCATTGTAATAAAATTGCCAGAAAAAAAATCAGAAATAAGTTCAATTACCTCCTGCACATGAGTTCTGTTCACGGTACTGGACGCATATAATTTAGCAATTAAAGCTCTTGATGATACAAATATAGCATTCTTGAAATCAATAGCAGTAATTGCAATATTATGCATGTCTACAATCTCGTCATTTTGACCACCATTATCAATTTGTTCAAGGGCATTTCTCATATTAAAGTTTACTTCTAGACTTTCATCAACTTTCGCCAAATGCTCTTGATGAAAAGCCTGTAATGGCATTTCACCGAGCATATGGACAGAATGTTTATCTCTTAAATGTTTTTTGAAAGCTTTTATCGAATTAAACTCTTGTGAGCAACCATTCTGGGCACACTTATACACACTAAAAACATTATATGAATGAATTGTCTGTAAATGACAGCACAATGCTTTAATGGAAGGCAACTGAAAATGGCAGTCCTTACAAATATACATTATTGTATTAAAATAAGAAAAATTGTGCAACGTAAAACAAAATCGTGGAATAAACACTAGATTTTCTTTGAAACCAATCCCTTCAAGGAACTAAGTATACTTGTTACTCGAGGAATATTATTATCCTCTTTAAGATACAAATCGTAAAAATACTTTTGAATAAAAAGCCAGACTGCTTGGCACTCCTCTTGATATGCATCGTCTAGTGCACGAAACGCCTTGAAACACGTCCAGAGCTTTTAATGGAGTACGGAGCTCATATCGCACATTATCTATTTGAACGTAACTAGCAGTAATATTCGATAAAGTGGGTCCAACAAATACTAATGTCGATTGCAAGTTGAGGCCGCGATTTGCCAGCCACTTGCTATGAGTCTTGATTTGACGATTCAAATCCCCCAGAATCCGCGAAATATTTTTAAAAACAGTGAGTTTATGTACTTAATTATTATCATAAAATAGGAATATTTACTATAAATGATAATTACAAGAATATGGAGGATAAAGGCCTTTCTGGCTTCTGCGACAGATGGTGTGTTTACTCTCGCACCTCTGGTCCTTTTACAGCAAAGTGATGGCAATAAATGAAATAAAATTACATCATTTTTGTCTAGAAAACAAAGTAAAGTAGTTAAAATAAATTAATAAAAATTATAAATTAATATATATTAATAACACAAAAGAAATTGGGCTACAAATACAGTCTTATTATAAATACCTGTATCTGTATTGGTCAAATCTTTAAGTAACTTCCTGCCATACTCATGTGATTTAGCAATTTCAGCATTAAGGAGATTAATCAAGACTTCTTTGGTTAAATCCCACTTTGATATCTTCTCTTCCAGGATATAATTCTTTAAAATCTTGCTGAATCTACGAATCAATTAATTTAGAATGTTTGAAAGGAAAGAAATTCTAAAGGAGAAAAGGAGCATTACACATTCAAAACATGTATTCTCACCAGTAAATATCCATTAGGCAGTGCAAGCACGTCCTAATTTTTTAAATAATCACTCACTAAAGCATCAGACTCTTGCGATTGTTGGACAGAAGACGTTGCGCTATGCGGCTGCGATAACGGTCTGGTTTCTCTGAGATACTGAAAGCGCAAAGGATGTGTCACTGACCAACTGCGCAAAAGTTTAGGCTAAGACTCAACACTGTTATATTTTAAGCAAGCAATTGCAGTTTTAACATAGTCACTTCCTTACCTATTCTTCTGATTCAAGAAGAAGCCAGAACTGAGGATAAACAGACACTGCAAACACTGAACACGTATTGTTAAATTAATAATCACGGGTATAAAATGATTTCGTGAAATACGTATAAGAAAACACCACATTTATTTCTTAGCTCTTACTTCGACGGCGCGCGATGTGCTACTGCCGCGATTCCTGTCGCAACCGGCGATCACGCCGCCCGAAAAAACAAATGTAAACCAAACGCAACGTCGCGTCGAACAAAAGACGCTCGCTTAACGCTCAACCGTAATCCAACATCCTCCCACCATTGAGATAGCCACGCACCTGTCATCTCAATACACACATGACACGGCATAATAAAAAAAATGTCATAATACAGGAAAAGAATACATAAATTGAAATCGCAAAGTAATACAAAACAGTCATATTCAAATTATAATAATAACAAAAGAACTTAAGTATAAGACAGCCGTTGTGGAAGTTTAATTTTTCTTCCACTTCTCGTTACGTACGATTTATCATCGCGACTGCGCATATCATATGCTCCACTAATATCTGGAGCACAACTCTCAGATTCCTTGAATCTCCTGGTATCTTTACATTTGTCCGCGATAATTTCGTCCACCTTGGACTCACTCTTCTCATATCTAAGCTCTAATGGATAAAGTCTTTGAATCGGCCGAATTAACTGGCCTTTAGCAGTAGTCAATCGAGCGATTCTAACATTATTATCTTTACCTGCGATCAATTCCTTGACGCGCGCTAGAGGCCAATCCAAACGTTTTACATTTTTATTTTCGATTAAAACTATGTCGCCGACTTTGATATCATGTACATTTTTTGCATTAGACTTTCGGTGAATCAATGCGCCTAAATATTCGGTTCGAAATCTTTGTCGTAAATCTCCCTTGATTTTTTGACGATACAAGTACCTCTTGGATAAATCGCATTTCTCTATCTTGTCTAAATCTAATACTCCGATTTCCTTTATCTCTTGCAAAAACATAGACGGAGTTATAGGCAAAATATCCTGTTTGGTTTCGGAAAGGAAAGTAATTGGTCTGGAATTAATCACAGCCTCGCAATCTAACAAAACCGTTAACATCTCTTCGTAATCAAGGCAAGATTTTTTAAGCGTTCGTCGCAATAGTCGCTTCAAAACTCCATTTAATCGCTCCCAAAATCCGCCCCACCACGCTGCAGTTGGAGGATTGAATGTCCATTGAATTCGTTCGGTGGCTAACGTTAGAGACAACTTTTCAAAATCTAAATGCTTAAACATATTATTTAATCCGACAAAATTCGTGCCATTATCACTGTATATCACACTCGGCCTTCCACGGCGCGCAATGAAACGTCGAATAGCCATAAGAAACGCTGCAGTGGACAACGACGTTACAAGTTCAAAATGTACTGCACGGAAAACTGCACACGTAAACAAACAGATCCATGATTTTTGGCCGCTTTTAAGATAAACGGGCCCGGTGAAATCTACACCTATAACTTCGAATACGGCCGCGTCTTTTACCCGATCCAAGGGCAATGGGGCACTAATTGTCTGGAGAGGCTTCGCATCATGTCTGCGACAATTTACACACTTCGTAATCACCGATCGAATTACTTTACGACCGCCTATGATCCAATACTCTTCACGCAGTGCATTCATTAAAATCTCTATTCCGGCGTGGTTTAAGTTTTCGTGCTTTTCTTTGATAATCAAATTATCAATTCGATGTTTACCGGGAAGTACAATAGGACACTTAAAATTATAAACGTCGTTGCGCAGAACAATTTTTGAACTCAATTAAATTAAATCGTCTTTGTCTCTGAACGCGTTGAGATGTTTCACACGTATATCCGTTTCGTCAGTAAAACATTCGGCTTGAATCAATTTTAATAACAGAGTACGTGATATTTGAATTTCTTTATACAATAGAGCACCCCTAACACGACTCTCTTTGTTTTCTCGGCAGTTACAATAAAATCGTTGTACATAAGCAAACACTCTTATCATTTTCTCAAAGTTAGAAAATCTATTTAAAAATTCGTTCTCTTTCGCACCATTTCCTTCTAACGCTATGAGAGTACAAACAGATTTTTTATTTATCGCGGTTTTCTTTAATTCTTTACTGATTTCGTCTTCATCGCACGACAATCCTCTGCACATTGGCCAATTATCTGACGCCTCATATAGCCACACGGATCCCTTCCACCATCTCGCAGACATAATCTGTTTCACCGTACAGCCTCTCGATGGTAAGTCTGCGGGATTCAAACGGCCCTGAACATGATGCCAACACGCGGGATCCGATAGCTTACGTATCTCTTTTATTCTGTTATACACAAACGTAGCCCAATTACATTCTCTTTGGATCCATGCTAACACGGTCGAGGAATCGGTCCAATAAAAGGTTTTTAGCGTTTTAAAATTAAGCGCGTCTAATACATTTCTCGCTAATCTAGCGCCTATTGTCGCAGCTAACAACTCTAAACGCGGTATGCTTGTTCGCGCATCCGTATTGCCTTTCCTAGCAGGCGCAACTCGCGTTTTTGCTTGTACAAAGTGAACCTTCACACCATCAATATTTTCAACGCGAATGAAAATAACTGTAGCATACGCGACTTTACTGGCATCGCAGAATACATGCAAACTTACGTTATCCGACTCAGAGATTTGCCCTAAAAACCATCGTGTAATTCTAATCTTATTAAGTTCCTTTAAATCTTCCGTCCATTTCAAAAATTTATTTTTTAACTCGTCTGGAACTTCATCATCCCACGTCAAATTTTCACTCCAGGTTTCCTGTAACAGAATTCGTGGGCAAAGCATAACAGGGCATACAAAACCTAATGGATCAAAAATACGGTGCGCCGACGAAAGAATCTTCCTTTTCGTAATCTTTGAATCACGTAACTCTGGAAAATCTGGTACTTTCACTGCTAACGTGTCAGCTTTTTTATCCCACGTAACGCCTAATACTATCGTCTGGTTGTCTTGGGAATTATCATTACTATACTCCCACCCTCGAAGGTCAAAATTAGCTGTATTTATCAGTCTTTTTGCGTCTGAGATAAAACTATTTAAACTTTCTCGCGTATTTACACTAGTTACTGAATTGTCAACGTAAAAGCTTTCTAACAATCTTTTAATATTTTTCGTTGAGACATCGTTAGCAGAACTTTTTACAGACTTCGCATAACTATTCAAATGTAAATTGATAATTGCGCTCAAAATAAAGGGACTTGATGAAACTCCGAAAACGACTACAATGTCTAAAAACAATTATACTTCCCCCCGCATCGTACCATAAGAAACGCAAGAAATCTCAACCTTTTTTATCAATACTGATTTGCAAAAAAACCTTTTTTATATCCGCTACGACTCCGATTTTATTTTCTCTGAAGCGCAGAAAAATAGACTCGATCAATTCTATCAAATTTGGACCCTTATGTAGGCACTCGTTGAGCGACGGCGACGTCCGCTCCTTGGCTGATGCGTCGAATACTGGTCGAATTCTCGTCGTGCTGCCCTCCTTCACCACGTGGCGATGAGGTAGATAATAGCCCCAATCATTCTCTTCTTGTACCGGGACACGCTCGATGATCCCCTCAGCAAGCCATTCGCCAAAAACTGCATCATAATCAGCATACAAATTCTCGGCCTTCAATTTCCGTACCGTAGACTGCAACCGCCACATAGCCGTCTCCTTATTATGTGGCAAAGCAGGGTGATTCAGCAACCACGGCAACTGTATCTCGTATCGCCCCTCTTCGTTAACTCGCACGGTTTTCAAAAAAGCTTCCTGCATCTCGACATCTCTCTCCTTTTGTGTTTTCGTCTCGATTGGATCACGTATTCCCAGAATGTCTAACGACCATATGTCCGCGATCTCGTCTTCGTTTACAAACAGCGATATAGCAGTCGTTGCGGCATTCTCCTTTGTTTCGACTTCGGGAACCTTACCCATAACTGTCCAACCAAGATACGTTTCTATAGTGACCAAGCCGTTTTTCAGTACGTGAACACGGCCCGTATACAACTTGCCGGCCACGTCGGCACCGATAAGCACTGAAATCGACTCTCTCTTGCTATGCCGATCACTCACATCAATGTCGAAATTTCTCAGCTCTCGATCCCACTCTCCGATTTTTATTAGCGGTACTCTCTCACAAATCACAGCTTGGTCCAGCGCGACGAAATTACAGCGATAATTATTGTTTAGACTGCTCAAGCGAATCCGATATCTTTTATGTCGCACCGCGTCCGTTTTTTGTCCACCGAAAAGGGAGTGTGTCATCGTCTGCTCGGCAATTGGCTCGTAATCCAGGTGCTCAGCCGCTTTCTTGGTGACGTAAGATTTCTGAGATCCGGTATCAATAATTGCGCGAACAATAATTTCCTTGTTTCCGTTCCGCAATTTCACGCACAACGTTTGCATTAACACTTCCGGATCACTCGAGAGGTTTGCCAGATTGCAATCACAATTCGTTTTCTCAAAATCTTTTGGTTTAGAATCGACCTTACTGTCCTTGTCTCTTTTTTCTATTTTAGGGCACATCAAAAGCACATGTCGCATCGAACACCAGCTACAGTTTACTTTGCTTCGGCACTGTTTAAAATTGTGTCCGGCTTTCAGACAATTAAAACATACGCCCTGCTTCTTCGCGTGCTCTCGTCTTTCAGAGATGCTCATTTTCCTGGCATTTTCACAACGCGCACTTTTGTGATTGGAATTGTAAAATATACACGCACTATCCTTTTCTTTTGTCGTCAGCAATCCCATCGCGGTCGGAACATCCTCATTCTTCGCGCGTGTCTTCAATCGTCGCTTTTTCTCACTGTCTGCATTATCCGCCGTTAAATCAAAGCCTTTGACCGCCATAGAAATCCGCAGTTCATTTTGTACTTCTCCTTCCAAGAACTTGATAAGTTGCGTCAGTCGATCCCTGCACTGAGACGTCGCAATATCACCACTTTGCAACGCGGCATTGTTTACGGAACTTCTCTGCCACGCGCGTAAAATGTCTTCAGGCAGAGATGACTCTACTAGCGGAAATAGCATCGCCGCACACTTATCTGTTTTAACGCCCAGAAATTCGAGCGCTCTTAAATGTGACTCAATTTTATCGTACAAACTCGTAAGGGAAAGAGCTTTGGATTTCAATGCATTTTGCAAAACGAGTTGTAAAAGCTCGCGCACATATACTTCGATTTGTTGATCATCACGTCCAAAACGATTCTTCAGGCTGCTAATTACTTTGCTATAATTCTCGGCCGTGGGCGGATAGCTCTTTACTAAATCGGCGGCACGAGATTCAGGAATCATCGATTGTATGAGATATTGGAATTTATCTTCATTCGCGATATTCGCGTCATCATGAATTTTCTTGAATAAGCTCCAGAACTGTAGCCATTCCTGTACGTCTCCACTGAATTTAGCCAACTCGATTTTCGGTAATTTAAACGACTTTTTACTGTCTCCTGGTACGCCGTTTGCACTCCTCGATGGCGCACGATTTTCTCTCCGATCGGCGTAATCAGCTATCTGCAACTTTGCGGCGATGAACTGTCTTTTATACTGGTCCGCTTCGTCATATTCCTTTTGAATATCTTCTTCCGTCGAGCCAGCCGAATCAAACAATAAATCCATAAAGGCCTGTGTGCTTTCTTCCAAATCTTTCATCTTTTCTTCGAGTAATTGAAAAGCCACTATAATTTCTTGACGAGTAGCTTCCGATCCTGCACCTCTTAACGCATTCCATGCATTCAGCGCTTTGGTAAACGCGCGACGATGAACCGTTCGCACTTTCTTCGTTTTATCCATTTCTTTCCGAATAATATCGAAACTGTTATTTTACGAGCGAAAACACTGAACCCCGTCCTGTCACGGTCGCCAAAATGTTAAATTAATAATCACGGGTATAAAATGATTTCATGAAATACGTATAAAAAAACACCACATTTATTTCTTAGCTCTTACTTCGACGGCGCGCGATGTGCTACTGCCGCGATTCCTGTCGCAACCGGCGATCACGCCGCCCGAAAAAACAAATGTAAACCAAACGCAACGTCGCGTCAAACAAAAGACGCTCGCTTAACGCTCAACCGTAATCCAACACGTATAACCTCTCCTTCTTTTTTATACTTAGATCCTGCCTCTTTTCAGAGGACAATATATACCAAATAAAAAGGCAGTGACTGCTGTGAGCGGGCAGAAGGGTCTATGAGGTGTATCGCGAATTAAGTCGGAAACGAACACTGGACTGGAACACGTACCGACACGCACTGTACGCGTGGACGCCACAAACATTAGGTCTGTTCGTTTTCGCTGCACTCTGAACTAGTGCAATAAGTTAGAATGAAAGAAAATATATTTGTCTCATTCTAACTTATTGCACTAGTTCAGAAGTGCAGCGAAAACGAACAGACCTATTGTGGCGGTTGCGCCGCGCATACGGGAACTTCGTCGCACAAAAGTCGCAAATTAGAGAATATATTCTTAATTTTCAGAATATATTCTTAATTTAAAGAATGTATTCTTAACTTCAAGAATATATTCTTAATTTAAGAGGATATTCCAAAAAGCATCACGTAAAAAAGAAAATATCCTTATTTATTAAGAATATCTATTAAGGGGGTTGTCGTGCTGAAATATCAGCAAAAAGTATAGACGCGCGCTTACGGTTCTCCGCGTATTCCCCTTCTCCACTTTAAAGACTGGATTTTCTAGAGCGACTGTACACGCGCGATGTCTGATTGGCCGCCAACGTTGCCACGTCACCACAGCACTTCTCTTTGCGTATTTTTCAGGCATCATGATAACGTACTTTTACTTATATCTCAACAACGAATATGGATTGCTCTATACGAGTTTCTGCTATTCGATATTATTGAATATCATTAATAACATATTAGTTTTTCAAAACAATGACAGTTTTGGTGGAGATGTTATAAGCGAAAATGTGGCTCTCGCGGCGACCTTTCCATAAGAGCCCATGTTAAAAAGCGCAACTTCCACAATGAATATCTCGAAAACGAATATGGATTGTCTATCTCAAATTTGGAGACGTAATGTATGTAAGGTTTATTAATACATACGCGAAGTCTAGAGAAATCGACAATATTTTTATATTTCACGACAACCCCCTTAAGAGGATTTATAAAGTATACATTTCAAGAATACAATTTTTTCGGTAGTCTTATGAGACGCACGTTCTATGAAATTTGCTTACATTGTTTTGACATCTAGTCAACATTTCTGTTTATTTGACTAATACACCGAAAAAATTGTATTCTCAACTTAAGAATTTCCCTCTTATTTTTATAGTAGTGTCTACTAAAATAGGCACCAAAAGGATTTTCTTAACTTCAGAAGAAATTCTTCTAAAGGATAGATTAGTAGCAGATATTCTTAACTAATAAGAATATGTATAAGGTTGGATTTATTCTTATATTAAGAATATATGCTAACTTATTATTTTATTAATTTTTCTTATATATTACAAAATATTAAATTTTCTTATTAGTAGTAAATTGATTTTATTTATAAAATATGTCTATAATACACATATGAATTCCCATCTGCAGCCGTTTTATAACAAGTTGGATAAAATAAAACAAGGTTTTAATGTTCTTCATAAAACTATTCCATATTTGGTGTTACTTCATAGCAATGAAGATGATTATTAAAACCTATGGTTTGAAAACCTGAGAGAATAAAACCAACTCTATCATTATTTAATGGTTTTATAATCCAGTGCAACAATCCAAATAAAGGCAAATTTTCTTGATTATAATTTCTTACAAGAACCATATTTTTCTTATACTTAATATTATAAATTGTTGCTTCCTGAAATACTATACAATTCTCCAGACCAAGAGGTAAGATGTATTGAAAATTATTATAATTATCGCAATCAATTAGAACTTTTTCTTTAGAATGGAAAACTAAATCCCGTTGAAAGCCCTGTCTAGATAAAAAGCGAGCTGAGAGACCAAGTGAATATTTCTTAGCAATTGTTAAAGGTAGATTTTTTCGAGAGTTTGTAGCCTTAGCTACTTGCTTTACTACTGGCCGATGTTTGCCTTCCATTCGCATTGACCACACATGAATAAGAGGACCAATTAAATTTAAAATTCTAGGATAATGGACCATAAAATGATGTTTTGGTTTTAATGTTTTGAACAACAGTTGACAATATAATTCATGGTGTTCAGCAATCAAAGTTGCGAGATAAATAGTTAAATTTGTATCTACAAATGGAGCGGTAATAATATCTAATATGTGAATAAAACGGATGTATAGCTGCCATACTTCCTCTGTCTCAGGCACCGAATCTCCAATGATAAGACCAAAATGTCGTACAAAAAATAACATTTCTGATGCAGACATTTTCAGTTTTTCTCTGCAAATGTGATCAAATGTGATAATAGAAGGCTTATTACCTATATCAAAACCATAATCAAAATTTTGTATCCGATCATTAAGATTTTGAATAGTAAAATAACTTTTAGCAGAAATCAGTTCCTCCAAAATAGCACATAAATCATAATGACAAACACCTTCCAGAAAATCGTGCATTAAGTCTGCAACAAATTAATAATCACATGATAGCTTTGAAGCTCATTCCAAATACATCGTTCCTTAATACCTGTTAATGATAAATTATTGGTGAAAATATCAGCTTCATAATTTTCTGTATTACGTAAAGATAACAGATTTTCCTTAACTTGTCTCTTCATTACTTGTTTATGTTCTTTGCAAAACCGACAATAAAAATTTGCATTAAAGGAATCAGTAAATCCAGTAATAGAATGAAATCCTAAATTATCACCAAGAAGCAAGCACAAAGAAAAGTATATTTGCTTATTTCCAGTTGTTGTATGTACTAATATGCCATTGGCTTCAAGTTCTTTGAGTTCATTTATGATAGGACGGAAGGTATCTCCATTGTTAAGATGTCTGTCATCTGATAAAAATATACAGGATACAAAAATATTCTCAAGAGTAGATAGAAGGTGCTGAGGAATGCAGGGAATTTGATAATACAATACTCCAAGGCTATGATCACCTGCATGTGAGCCTGTACAATTATCAGGCTCTACGTCATCAAAATATAAGAATAAAGGCAATACAAGACGGTCTTTGAAATAAGATTTTTTAATATTTTTCCATAGGGGGCTTTGAATTATATTAGTGAACTTGTCTGTATTATTAAGATTTGTTATATTAGCTAAAATAGCATCAAGTACACCAGGCAACTCTAGAAAATTTTTTAAGACATACTTTATTGGAATGTATTGACCTGTCAACTCTACTGGTGTTAAAATTGCATTTTTTCCAACTTTTATCATTTTTTCTGCAACTCCTATTCTGTAAGATTTAGGACATACATAAGACTGGCTTGCTGTAAGTGCATTTATTCTTTGTGTTTCAGTGTTCAAGCCTTGAAATATATTCTGCATTGTATTGAACATCTCAGTCAAATTCTGCAGATCCTGTCTTTGATTAATACCTTGCAATATAGACAAAGTTTTGGATTTTAGCATTGTAAGAAAATCACCACAAACAAATTCTGAAATAAGTTCAATAATCTCTTGTACATGACTTCTATTTAAGGTATTGGAAGCATATAATTTTGCAACTAAAGCTCTTGATGATTCAAATACAGCTTTCTTAAAATCAAGAGTAATAAAAGCAACTTCATGTATAATATTGTCAATTTGTTGTATATCTTGATCATCATCAATTTGTTGAAGTGCATTTCTTATATTAAAATCTAACTCTACATTTTCATTTATTTCTTCCAAATGCTCTTGAAGAACCTGTACTTCTTCAAGTACAGGAGTGGGATGTTTATCATGTAAATGTTTTCTAAAAACTTTTATTGAATTGTATTCTCTGCTGCAATTATCCTGAGCACATTTATATGTACTAAAAACATTATATAAATGAACTATTCGTAAGTGAAAGCATAATGCTTTGATGGAAGGCAAACGCAAATGGCAGTCGCTACAAACATAATCCATTTTTGTACAGTAAGGAAAACAATAAAAGTAAAGGAAGAAATATGAAAAGAAAGTAAAGGAAGAAATATGAAAAGAAAGTAAAGGAAGTTTTAAATTAAAATAAAAATATACATGTAATACATAGAGATATTAATTAGTATTTATCTTTGAAACCAATCCTTTTAAAGAACTAATTACATTTGTCACTCGAGGAATCTGTTCGTCCTCTTCTAGATATGTCATAAAAATATTTTTGGATAAAAAACCAAACCGCACGACATTCCTCCGGATATGCAGCCTCCAATGCCTGGAAAGCCTTGAAGCACGTATCTAAAGCCTTTAGTGGAGTACGAAGCTGATACCGCACAGTGTCTATTTGTACATAACTAGCATTAATAATCGACAAATTTGGTCCAACAAAAATCAACATTGGCTGCAAATTTAGACCTCTGTTTGCCAGACACTTTCTATGCGTATTAATTTGCCGATTTAAGTCTCCCGGAATCTGTAAAAATGTTTTTTTGAAACATGAGTTCATAGATTTTATTTCATAAAACAGAAATGTTTACTGCAAACGATAATTACAGGAACATGAAGTATAAAGGCTTTTACGGCCTCTGCGACCGACGATACACCTACACTTGCACCTCTTGTTCTCTTGCAGCAAAGATGGTAGCAAGTGAAACAGGATTACATCATTTTTGTCTGAAGATTTACATTAAGTAATTAATATAAAGTAACAAAAATTTAAGTGTTACAAAAATTGAACAGCAAATATAGTTTCTTCATTAATACCTGTATCTGTAGCAATAACATCTGTAAGTAACTTTCTGCCGTACTGATCTGATTTTGAAATTTCAGCTTTAAGAAGATCAATCAAAGCGTTTTTGGTTATATCCTATTTTGACATAAGACCGTCTTCTCTTCCGGGATATAGTTCTTTAAAATCTTGCTGAATCTGTAAATTATTTAAATCAAACGTACGTTTTCTTTAGATAGCAAAGAAATTAAAAGGGAAAGAGAAGCATAACTTTTAAAACATACAAATTCTACATTCTCACCAGCATATATGCATTAGGCAATTAAAGCACATTCCAATTTTTCAAATAATCGTTCACTAAAACGTCAGAATCTTGCGATACTTGAGAAGAAGATTCTCTTTCTGATTGTGATGCCAAAGGTCTTGTTTTTCTGAGATATTGAAATCTTAAAAAATGTGTCACTGACTAATTACGTAAGATTTCAGGCCAAGAATCAGTGCCGTCATGCTTCAAGCAAGCAATTGCACTTTTAATTGCAGGATTATTTAGATCACAACTGCCTAAAAAATCTCATATACATGTATATGAGACTTTATTTCAGATAAACAGTTAAAAAAAGTTATATATCTTTAATTATACTCAAAAATAAAAAATAAAATCAATGTAATGTAAGAATGCCGTCAAGTCCAAGCTAGGATCTAAGTAGCCAAATAATTTCCGTGTAAATTTTTAGTACTTTTCCAACTAATACTGCGCGCCAACTTGAATTATTGGTCTTGAAACACAGCTTTTTTGTTAAAACAGTAAATTTACATAATTAAATCGATAATCGATTTAATTTTTGATGCTGATACACATCATATCTAACACTCCCCCCCCCCCCCCCCCCTCCAATATTACTGTAAAGAATTTATTGCAAGAAAATGTTACCTCAGCCAGGAAAAATAAATTTTTTGGACCAAAATAAATAATACAAAAATAGTAAAATAAAATTATTATATTTGTGCAAAAAATTAATATTATGTAGTATGTTAAAAAATGTGGTGCAAAACAATAACATGGTACCCTGCTTATCTCTACTATGAATACAAAATATACACAAGAAAAAAAAAGTATTTATAAAGTTATTTTATCATTGTATCAGAACATAATAACAAAATAGATTTAATGATGAAAAATTTAGACTGATATTTTTAATAAAATTACTCAAGACAAAGAGCAATAGATTTATACCTATTATTACCTTTTAACTTTGCAGGATGAGTGATTTGCCCTTGACTACGAATGAACAAAGATGCTTTGGAATAAGATGCTGCTGAAGAATTAGTAGCTTTCTTGACTTGATACTTAATATTTTTTATTTTATCGGGAAGTTTTCCCGATGCGTTCCTATGTTTGCCAATAGGTGGACAGTAATATAATTCCTAAATTTCAGACAAAAATCCATTAACAATCCATTGATAATCAAGAAGAAAGTTAAATAAATGTGATAAAAAAGACAGAAAATTTCGACACTAGAATAATAAATAAAATTTTGACTATTCCAAAAGAGATAATTTATTTTTTCTTTTTCATTAAAGCTCCTGAGTACTCACCGCAGCCATATTGAATCGTGTCGTCAGAAGCGAGAAATGAAAGAAGAAATCGGACATTTTTAAAAGTATGTTGAAGCGTTTTTGGAGTGTTTTTTAATCCAAATATCTTTTTATATGAAAATGGCACGTAAGAATTCTCAGCGTGTCATTTCTTGCCATTTCTCGCTTCTGACGTCACAATTCAACATGGCTGCGATAAGTACCCAAAAGCTTTAAATAGTTAGCAGTAATTATCACTTGTAACTCAAATCTGCAAGAAATCAGTCATAAGTCAACTGTTATGTATTTAAACAAATGTCAAAGAAAAAATTTGATATAGAATTGTTTACTTATAAAAACTTACCTTTGTTTCGCACGGAAACAATTCGCATAACTTAATTGCTGCAATATTATATTCTGAAGCTGTTGGTCTGTTTAAAGAAAACAAAAAAGAAGAATGTAAAATTTCAATATTTTGCTTCTTCTTCTTGAAAGAGCTAAAAGAACTAATACTTACAAATCATTCAACTTCAGAATTGCATTTGCCACAGCTTCAGTTATGGCAGATCTATCTGAATCTGTAAGCATTCCCTTTTTTGCAAAGTTTTGAAGTGCAGCATCACTTTTTAAGGAATAGTTTTTAAGAAGTTCTTCAAAATCCTAATACAAGAAAGTACAAGAAATAGAAAAATTTTAACACTCCTATAAGATCTGACAATTTTAAAATTAATTATAAAAGCAGAGTAAAATATTATCTATAATATAATTTAGTTACAGTATTGTTTAAATTACAATTTTAAAATTGCAGGCACGTTAATTAAGTTATGACACTTGTCAGTACGTACATATGTACTTTATGTTCGTTCTCCGGGCTTTACACGGCGTGGTCATATCTCTAATGTTCGCTCTGTTATACCTCCGGACCACATTGTTTTAACGATGATAATAAGATTCAAAATCTGACGCGCAATTCAATCATTGCTAAATAATTTATAACTTAATAAGGACCCAAAGTAGAGGTCGAAACGTTCGTTTTGATTAAATTTATTGCCAGTTAGGCCGACGAATTTTCGTGTTTCATTTTTTTATCACTGGCGAAGAATCAGTTTATTGAATATGTACTTTAATTAAAAGTATCGAAGTTCCAGCGTAATAGCCAAGAGAGCAACGTTATTCCGTTCATGCAAAGTATAATAAATGACCATTTGTTTGTTTATATGCTATTTGTGAATGTACACATGGATTTGTGTGTAATTTTTAACGAAAATTAGTGCTACTGATTTAATAATGCGACTGATTTAATAATAAGATATAACTGAATAATTTTGTAACCATATTATAAACAATTATTTAAACCACAAAATGAGATTTACCAAAACTGTCAATTCTTCACACGCTTTAAAAGATCGAAAATGTCGGCTGCACTGGGATTGAGAACTCCTCAGTTCGTTTTCTTTTATTTCCTTGAACTGCAGAAGTCAAATTCGAAACGGATGGTAAAGATGGGGATATTCTTTCTGAATCTTTATGCTCAGTAAACGGGTCCTAAAAAAGTGAAAATAAATTTCTATCATAAACATATTTTTTATTTCAATATAAAAACTTTCATTGTCAGAAAAAATCTGAAATATATCAATCCACAAGTGATTTATATATGTATAATCATATGCATCTATATATAAAAAAATATATTTATTATGTAGGTAATTGATCTATATATAACTATATCTAAATATATATAAATATATTTCAGTTTTGTCAAAATACATTAAAATTAATGTTACTATATAAAATACCATATAAGAATATAAGATCATATAGAAATAATTATTTAATTTAAGATAAAGATACCATCTTACCACTGTAGACTCTTCAGGTAATATTGATATAATCTGTATTTGTTGATCCTGAGGTATTTCTAACATATCAAGCACTGGTACATCTTTCATGGTTAATTGTGTATCAGTTTTCTTAGAAATCTATAAATAAAAACTAAGAGCATTAATTGTAATTTAATATAAATATTAATTTTATAAATATTTAAAATGTGTTATTAAATTTTTAGAAAAAAATTAAAATTAAAGTTAATTAAAGTTTATGCTTGGTAACAAATACCTCTTCTTAAACATTACATACATCTGCTACTAGATTCTTCCAACTAGAAAGGAAACCTGCTCGCAATCCTATTTGAGGAATTAATTCTTTTATTAATTCCTCATTTAATGCTAATAATCTTTTTATGCTATTTATTTTTTGACCTAAGAAAAATGAAAGACATAAAAGGAACCACTTGAATCGAAACATACAACATACTTTATATTTGAGCAATGACTAATAAAGAAGAAAGTATAATATTCTGTGAATCAGAGAGAAGCTTTAAAGCGACAGATTGGCAGTCTACTGATTCTTATACAGCCACTTTTCGATATAATTAAAAAGTTGTAAAATCGTTATTTGACACGTGCTACATCAAAAATTTATCAAGAATAAATCCATTATACCTATAGAACATTTTCTTGATTTATAAATTACACAAATACGCATATTAAACATCGATTTTGCAGCTTAGCTGCTTTTAGACTTCTCTCTGTTTGTAACACAAAGGAAGACTGTCTTCCTTTGGAAGAAGCACTGTGTGTCTGATATCTTGCGAATTGGAACACCTGACAAGTTTATCGTACGACAACATGAAATATTAGGCTAAGACATTAGAAAATTTAAATTTAGTCATTGATCTGCAGCAATATTCGGCAGAAGAGTCGTCGATTTCTGGCGAGAGTGACGGCGATGTCGATAGTCGCGGAACTCGCGGATATCCCGAGGAATGTCCGCGAACACGGGGCAGCGGCACCGACTGCTCAGACTTCCGTCGGCACGGGCGACGACTCGCGGACGACGGCGATGGCGAGACTTTGCTGACGGGGACGAGAGAGACGTCCAGGACACGGCGTTCGCGCGTTGCTTCCTCGGTGACCGTACATCGGCCGTACGGCACGCTCGCTCGTGGTCTCCTCGCGTCTGCACGACGACGACGACGAGATTCTTCCACGCGGACGGACACGATACGCTCAGAGCTAAACGCGATACCGACCCTATAACTCAAAAACTGGAAACCGCGAATATAACCTCAATCTTCTTACACAACTTCCTACTCAATCGTATAATTTTAATATAAGACATGTTGTATATAGTTATTACATTGTCGCGTGTATATTACTGTTAGTTGGACTATTAGTCTGAGACTATTATAGGTTCAGTTAATACTTCATTCATGCATAAACATATCGCAGAAACTTACTTATAAACATCTTCGTTAGGTCAGCTAGGTCCTCTTCTTCGAGCCACCTTATTAACTTCTCTTCCATTATGTGAACATAAAACACTGCACTGCACTATAAAAATGTCGCAACGTGCTCTGTAGAAACCTCAAACATAGAGCATTTGGCGAGAATATCCGCGTAGATCGATCGCCATTGAGATTCGTTAAAACTGTTGAGCAGAGCGAAAGAGAAACGACCACGCAGTTCGATTGTCTAACGGGAAGTAAGTCTTTATTCAAGAAGATACATAGATGCTCCTATAGATAGAGCGATAGGGAGCAGAGACATAAAAGGCATAGAGTGTATCCAGTGTAGATACAAGTTAGATATACATAAATCTCAACACCCTCACTCATTAAAATATTAAAAAACAGCATAGAAATTATAGTTGGCAACAGAAATAAAGTTATGAACCTATCATGTAATCAAAAAAATAAACAAATTATTTCCCCCTTTTCTTAATAGCATATATGTCCAACCATTATACGAAAAATATAGTCTGAGTTTAATTTTTAATGTTCTTTAGACCCATTGCTTCAGCACAAAATTTGCCTTTTTGCCCGGTTACAGCTTTGGTTAAGCTGTCAGCTGCCATCTCCTCTGTAGGTACATATATAATCTCTACAGTTCCGTCTTCAATCTTCTCACGAATATGATGATGTCGTACGTCGATGTGTTTGGATCTAGCCCTAAATCCATCCGTTTTGGCTAGATTCAGTGCGCTTTGATTATCGCAACCGATTTTGACCGTTTCTTGCTTTATATCTGGATCCAAATCCTTTCCGAAGTTTTTGAGCCAAATTGCCTCTTGAACTGCAGAGGAAAGGGCCATATACTCTGCCTCGGTGCTTGATAAGGCCACTGTAGGTTGTCTCTTACTAGACCATGAGACCGCGTCATTAGAGAGTTTGAATACATATCCGGTGCACGATCGGCGCTTGTCGACGTCTGACGCCCAATCTGAATCCGTATAACCAGTCAGTTGACGTTCGGCCGATTTCGTATATCGTAGTTTGTAATCAGCTGTTCCCTTAACGTAGCGTAGTATTCTCTTCACGGCTGTCCAATGAGCCTTGCCGAAATTCTGGTTGAACCTACTTACGTCATTTACCGCAAAAGTCAAATCCGGTCTAGTTCCTTGCACTAGATATAAAAGACTACCCACTGCTTCTTGATAGGGTATATTTGCTAGCTGTTGTGTCTCTTGGTCATCCTTAGGACACATGCTAATAGACAATTTTTGATTTATGTCGCTTGGAGTTTTTACTGGTTTGCAATCGACCATTTTAAATCGTTTTAAGACATCGTTAATGTACTTTGTTTGGTCCAGACAAATTGCGTCATCTTCGTATGTTATGTGCAAACCAACACAGTCTGTAGCTACTCCCATGTCCTTCATTTTGAAGACCGAACTTAAGGATTTCTTCAATTTATTCTTCACTTCTTCATTTTTCCAAAGAATAAGAATGTCATCTACATAGATGGCTACAATTAGTGAAAGGTCCTTTGAAAAATAAACGCATGGGTCAGCGGGAGATTGTTCGAGTCCAAACGATTTTAAAGTCTTCTTCAATTTTTTGTTCCACTCTCTGCCGCTTTGCTTCAATCCGTAGATTGCTTTACTTAATTTGCATACTCTTCTACTGCCGTCGTCAAAACCTTCGGGTTGAGTCATATACAGGGTGTTACTAAAAGACCGCCCACTAACTACATAGCGGTATTCCTTGTCAAAAACTGAGTCGAAAAGTCCTGAACCACTTTTTTCTATAATGCTTGACAAAGCCGTAATCATTGAGTAAAGTTAGTCCAACCAGCGTCGTTCTTTAGCCGGGCGAACGTCGGTGAGCCGCGCGCCTGATAGTGTGCGTGAGCGCTCAGCCGCGCATCGCGCGGCGGCACGGCGGCACGACGGCACGGCCGCGGTCGGCCGCGGCGGTCGCGTTTTGCTTTCGCGCGCGTCGTGTGCAATATTCTTACGCATTGTAATAAAAGAAATAATTTTTCCTGCACTAAAAATCACTTTTTACTCTTGTCAGAAGTACCTCCTTGCAGAAAATTTTGATAACGGATAAAACTTTCGCCAAGACATAACTATTATTAAGATATAAAAATTTAAACAAATACAAAAAAATTATACTGTGTATTTTACAATACAAAAATTTACAATACAAAATTTTACAATATAAAATTTTACAATAAAAAATTATTTTCTAATCCGTTTCGTTAAATATCTTTGCGTTAACTTAATTTAAATTATAACACAGAGCACTTATTGAATCTTTCTACGAGGTTTGCCCATAGTTACTCAGAAGTAATAAATTTTTTAAGGGAAATTTCCTGTAACAATTAGATATTTAAATAATCTCGTACTTAAAAGAAAATACATTAAAAATATTATTAAAAGATAAAGTATTCAAAAATAAAAAAAATTTCTTTTTTTATAAAAAAAGATTTATCCTAAGTTATAAATAACGCTATCCAGATGTACAATCTTTTTGAAACTTAAGGCAAATAAGAGCAAACCGCCGAGCGATCAATATTAATTTTTATAGCGAATAATAAATAATAACACGTTTAATAACTTAAAACAAATTCAATACAAACGTTTCTATCTTAGTTTAGACGCATAAATAAAAGTGAAATGTTATCGTATTCATAAAACATTGGTCAGCGGTAAAGTTATTGGAAAAGGTTGAACATAAGGTAAATTACGTGATAACTGCTGCGTTTTAAATAAAGTGAAATTGAAAAGTTAGCTGCAATTCGTATAAGTTTTTTCATAAAGATGTAAAATTCACTTATCAGACAGTGTAATATCAATCTCGTGATAATCTACCGTGTCTGGTTTCAGTGATGAAACAATGTTTATGAGTTAAGATCAGTGCACGTATTGAAGGCTTAAGCTGATGCGCAAGGTGAAATGAGTACATACAAATGTCATGAAGTATCATATAACAAAATAACATTAGTAAATAAAAAATATAAAATAAATAAATAAGCTAGTGAATAAAAAATCTTTCTAATGATTATTCTCCTATTGTCGAAAAACTTCCACACAATTGACATCTGTAGTCTGTTTTATTCATTAACTTATTTTTATTTATTTACGAGTGTTACTTTGTTATATGATGCTTCATGATATTTCTCTGTACTCATTTCAGCTTACGCTTAAGTCTAGGCCTTCAGCCCGTACACTGATATTAACTCATAAGCATTGTTTCGTTACTGAAACTAGACGGTAGATCATCATGACACTGATATTACACTGTCTGGTAAGTAAATTTAACATAAAAAAACTTATACGAATTGCAGCTAACACTTTATTTTATTTAAAAGACCGCATTTACTTTATGTTTAATCTTTTCTAACATCTTTACCGCTGACCTACGTATTACGAATATGATAACATTTCATATTTATTTATGCGTTGTTAACGATTCGATTTAAGATTATTGTGAAATATTACAATAAAGAGGATCTAAACTAAGGCCAAAGCGTTTGTATTGTATTTTGTTTTAAGTTATTAAACGTGTTATTATTTATTATTCGCTATAAAAATTAATATTGTTCGCTCGGCGGTTTGCTCTTATTTGCCTTAAGTTTCAAAAAGATTGTACATTTGGATAGCGTTATTTATAACTTAGGATAAATCTTTTTTTTATAAAAAAAGAAATTTTTTTATTTTTAAATACTTTATTTTTTAATAATATTTTTAATGTATTTCCTTTTAAGTACGAGATTATTTAAATATCTAATTGTTACAGGAAATTTCCTTTAAAAAATTTATTACTTCTGAGTACCTATGGGCAAACCTCGTAGAAAGATTCAATAAGTGCTTTGTGTTATAATTTAAATTAAGTTAACGCAAAGATATTTAACAAAACGGATTAGAAAATAATTTTTGTATTGTAAAATTTTATATTGTAAAATTTTGTATTGTAAATTTTTGTATTGTAAAATACACAGTATAATTTTTTGTATTTGTTTAAATTTTTATATCTTAATAATAGTTATGTCTTGGCGAAAGTTTTATCCGTTATCAAAATTTTCTGCAAGGAGGTACTTCTGACAAGAGTAAAAGTGATTTTTAGTGCAGGAAAAATTATTTCTATTATTACAATGCGTAAGAATATTGCACGCGACGCGCGCGAAAGCAAAACGCGACCGCCGCGGCCGACCGCGGCCGTGCCGTCGTGCCGCCGCGCGATGCGCGGCGGAGCGCTCACGCACACTATCAGGCGCGCGGCTCACCGACGTTCGCCCGGCTAAAGAACGACACTGGTTGGACTAACTTTACTCAATGATTACGGCTTTGTTAAGCATTATAGAAAAAAGTGGTTCAGGACTTTTCGACTCAGTTTTTGACAAGGAATACCGCTATGTAGTTAGTGGGCGGTCTTTTAGTAACACCCTGTATATTTCTTCTGACAGCTCACCCTGTAGAAAGGCTGTTACAGCATCCATCTGGTTTATTTTAAGTCCGTATTTAGCAGCAAGAGCAATTAGAAAACGTATAGAGGTATGTCTGACTACTGGAGAGTACGTTTCAGAGTAGTCAATACCGTATTGTTGAGAACACCCTTTCGCGACTAAGCGCGCTTTGTAGCGTATAACGTTTCCTTCTGCATCTCGCTTGGTTTTAAAGATCCATTTTGATTTAATGGGCTTTTTATCAGATGGTGGTTGAACCAATTTCCAAGTTGCATTTTCTGTTAATGATTCCATCTCTTCACTCATTGCTGCTTTCTATTTTTCGCAATCCGTTCTTTCCATAGCTTCTTTAACAGTAACCGGATCAATATCTTCTTCGATCCTGGCTGAATGACATATGAAATCATCGAAGTTTTTAGGTTTAGGCTTTCGTGATGATCGTCGCAGCTCATTTAATGATGGGACATCTATATTGCAACTCACAGTTGGTTCGTTTATATTGTCCTCTTCATTGTCGATTGACTCATTTTCCTCTTCATTGGCGATTGACTCATTGTCCTCTTCATTGGCGATTGAATGGAACGAATCCTCTTCTTCATTATCTTCAATTCCTTCCTCGGGTACAATGATATCCGCATCTTCCATGACGTCATCTTCGATTTTAACTGGAAAGAGATCCCTCACTGAATTGATATCCTCTTCGATGTTGAACTTGGTGCTCGACTCGTCATTATTTTCCAAGAAAACTACATCTCGACTGATTGTAATTTTCTTTGAGATAGGATTTATACAACGATATCCTTTTGTGGTTTCACTATATCCAATAAATCTCAATTTTTGAGATTTAGGGTCCCACTTGCATCGTTTTGGCTTCGGTATATGCACCATCACTGATGAACCAAAAATCTTCAAATGACTGACATCTATCTTCTTGTTTGTCCACACCTCTTCAGGAGTTTGCCCTTGCAAAACAGAACTTACCGAACGATTAACAACATACGCAGCAGTATTTATGGCCTCAGCCCAATAGAATTTTTCGAGTTTGCCATCAAAGATCATGCACTTAGCCTTTTCTACAAGCGTACGGTTCAATCTCTCCGCCACTCCGTTTTGCTCGGGGGTATATGGTACAGTCGTCTGATGTTCAATGCCATGTGTTCGAAGGAATGTTTCAAAATCTTCGCTGCAATACTCCTTGCCATTGTCAGTTCTAATCGACTTGATCTTTCTTTCCGTTTGAGTTTCTACGAACTGCTTAAATTCTTTGAATTTTATTAGTGCTTCAGATTTCGCTTTCAAAAAATACACGAATACCTTTCGAGAATGGTCGTCAACAAATGTTATGAAATACCTTGCTCCGCCAATTGATGCAGATTCCATGGGTCCACATAGATCCGAATGTATTCGATCCAGAATGTTGGCCGACCGATTTACACTTTGAGGAAATCGAAGCCTGGTTGCTTTCCCTCCAAGCATACTATGCAATCCTTGATTTTGTCAGCGGATCCCTTAAAATTGATTCCATCAACCGATACCATCTCGCATCCTGCACAAATCTGTGTAATTCATATGTCCTAGGACGTCGATGCCACTTCATCATGTCATCGCTTGATGCCTGTAACGAAAAACACTTAATGTTTTCAGCCTGAATTTTATATACGCCACCAACAGGCTTAACGTTTAGAATGCAGTCTTTGTCTTTGTTGTAGATCGAACATCCACTTTGATCGAACACTACCATATTGCCCAACTTTACGGTCTGTGAAACTGACAACAAATTTGTAGATAGTTCAGGTACATGTACACATTTTTTCACGTCCACTTCGGTACCGTGTAATTTGGTTGTCACATTCCCGACACTGGAAGGACTGTCATTTTTGAGTCATTTGCTGTCAACAACATTTTGCTACTGACGTCTGCTCTTTTGACATAACCAACTATCCGATGGTGTCATGTGTTGTGAGGCACCGCTGTCAACATACCATCCGTCGATGTCGGTATTCTTCGTTGATGTATTGGAAGTAAACATTGCACATAACGCACTTTTATTTTCCTTGCCTGGCGCTGACTTGATAGACTTTTCATCCTTGTCTTTCGGTTTATTTCTACACTCAGTTAAAATATGTCCCTTTTTACCGCAAGTGTAGCACTTTGGTTTGCTTTTGTATTTCTGATTTTTAGCGCCACCTTTTCCGAGAAAAGCACTCTCAGCTCGTTGCTGATACGCCGAATCCATGAGCTTTGATTTTATGACGTCACCGGTGATCTTAGTGTCGCTACTCTCGAGTCCCATAATCATTGGTTTGAATTGGTCCGGGAGTCCAGCCAATAGGATTGCACCGAGCCATTCGTCGCTGATTTGGAAACCGATTCCTATCAACTTATTCGCTGTTCCAATGATTTGATTCACATAGTCCGCCATTGATTCACAACTTTCCAATTGGGTCGTTATTAATTTTCGTAAGAGACCGATTTTGCGCGTAAGACCCTTGTCCTCGTACAAAGTCTTCAATGTCTTCCACATCTCGGCAGCACTTCCCGAATTTTGGATATGCACATAAATCGAAGTATCGATGCACAGGGCTAATCTGGCTTTTGCTCTTCGCAATTTATCAGCGTCGTTTTCGACACCTTGACCATCAATGATGCACTTTTCAAGCCCGTTTAACTCGAGCACATTCTGCATTGCGAAAGCCCAAGTGTGGTAGTTTTCACTGCCTTTTAGCTTCTCAATGGTTCCCCATAGTTCTCCGCCCGACGCCATTTTTCCGTGCACTGAACGACACGTATCTTCAGATGCCGGTTATACTTTTAATTTGCAACTAATGCAAAAAAAATTCACACGCGATAAACTAATGCAACGAATGCGAATAGAGAACTATTACTTGACTTTCCCTCGACTAAATCTTTCGGCTCTGGGCCCATA
>JASTWQ010000868.1:0-61481 GCA_035220615.1 Leptothorax acervorum
ATGTCGATCTTGACGGTGATGGCCTTTCCATCTGTAAAATTAATACGATAGGTAGAATAATTTTTAAATACCAAATTGAGAAAAAACAGGTAAATAAAAGACTTACCTCTTTTTCTTTTTGGAAGCCTACAGAGGCAATCGACTTCCGCAATCGATTTGATAAATTTTCTTGATTTTTGTTTTTGCTCTTTAATACTTGATATACGAAGCCTCTTTGATACGAAGTTTCTCTATAATGACATTGTCCCAGAAAGGGCCCCTTTGACTTCTGAGACTGCCATCCGAGACTGCAGTATTGCAGTTGTCAATTATCTCGTCCAACTTATTGTTTTTTTCCTCCGTTGTCCAATTCCTCTAAAGCAGTATTGCAATTGTACAGCATCTCGTCTAACCTATTTCGCAAATAATATTCACAATTAACAATACTGTTCAACAAAAAATTACTTCTTTTCTTTTATAATTGTAAGTAATTTCGGAATTTTTGTTCAACGTACTGTTGTTTGCTGATAAATAGATCTCTTAAAATTTTTTAGTTTTTTCTGCTTATTTTCCTTGTCCTTTGTCATCACATTGTACATGCAGCGTTCCAGGGTACGAAAATATAATTTTTCTATATCGTTAAAATCTTTATTTATAAATGTTCGGGATCCACCGTTGGTTGACATCCGCCGCGGCCCATATCTACGGAAAATTAATTTCTCAGTGTGGTTGCTGCTTGATGAGTTTATTCACAATTAATAATTTAACAAGAAATTACTTCTTTTCTTTTATAATTGTAAGTAATTTCGGAATTTTCGTTCAACGTACTGTTGTTTGCTGATAAATAGATCTCTTAAAATTTTTTAGTTTTTTCTGCTTATTCTCCTTGTCCGTAATGTCTGTTATCATCCTGCACATCGTGCGTGACGCCATCATTTTGTAACAATTATAAATTTTTGCAGATTCTATATAGTTTCTGAAACCTATCCAGGTAATTCTGCAGCTGCTCGATCGTATAACACTTTTGTTTATTGCTCGACAGAGTTGTTTGCAAATTTTGCAAGTTATCCACTATTTAATTCTATTAGCCTATTTAATATGTCATCACGATTGTCCATCACTATAGCGTGGATGGATTTTCCCGACATGTGTGGGGGATTACTTCCGATATTCTCTAAATAGTAAATTCATGATAGTTAAAAATATTATTTTTAAGATATTAATTTTATTATTAATAAATATATTAGTCGTTACCTGGCTTGTTGACCTCATCTCTTACAAGATCGCAAAATTTATTTGATTTTTCGAGGGGTTTGTTCCTTTTTTGTCGTTATACCATTTCAAATCTTTCAAAATTTTGAAGAATATGTTGGTCTCCACCCGTGGCGATCGAGATTTGTAGTTTTGAATGAAATGAAATTGTTAATTGTTACCTTGTGTGTTTATTATTGTTCCCAATTTTTTTTTAGAAATTATTATTCCGGCTTTTCAAGTTTCCATTTTTTTTGTACCACCACTCTTTATCCTTTAAAATATATTGTACAAATGGTCGGTTTACACTCGCGGTGATGGAGTTAACAACTCGTTAACGGGATTCGCTGTTTTTTAAGGCATTTTTCTTAATATACTTCACTTAATATGCTTTATACAATAAATACAAAAAATTACCGATTTTTTGTTTGTTGGAGTACAGAGGCCTTAACGCTTTGTATCATTTATTCATTTCAAGCTTCAATTGGTAACCTAATAAATTAGTTGTGTCGATTAAGAAAACTATTTTATTACAAAAGTGCTGGCGAAGTAAATGTTACTTATTCGTTACCTATTCTCTCTGCGATGTAACTCCAAACGGGATCGATCTCCCCTTGATTTAATTGTACCGTTCGGTGTAGACCATTGGTCGTCTTTGACAATATTAAATAATTCTTTGGTGGTAATTTTAGCCTAAGAGGTATTATTTGAGAGTTCTCACTATGCATTCTGTATTGTGTGTCTAAGTGTATAATTGGAAGGAGAAGCTGAAAGAAAACGTTAAAATTAAACATACATTACCCTTCAATAGTCGTCAAAGTCATCAAAAGAAATTTAACTTTATATTGTTACTCTATTCCTTTGTTCCGTTGTATTTGGACAATTTACCGAATCTTTTCCTGCAGGGCATCAAGGCTTTTATATTTTATCAATTTTGATATTACGCCATGTCTTTTGTCTTATAGTTTCGTATAGATTCTTGATCTTTATTTTCTTATTAAAAAATTTTTTACAAATGTCCTTCCACACAGGGTCAATCTTTGTTTTCGAGAGCGAAAGCTGGTGTTGAGTTTTCCTAAATGAGAACATAGTAGATATAAAATTTTAACGCAGAAAATGCACACAGCTTGCAGACTCGCTCCCCATTGTGTGATTCGTGTAACCATAATTAGGAACATACACGCCGCAGAGTTTACACTGTGCAGGTTTGTGCGTTTCCACAGCCCCAGGTTCTAATTAATTGAAAAAAGAAAAAGAAACGAGGTTTCATTGTACTTAAATGTGGTCTCATTGACCGATTACTTTAATTTGACGGTTGAAGACAGAAAGAGCATATGATACGCCATTTTATCGACGCAATGTGTAATTAACGCGCGTGGTTTATTAGTGGACAGGATGAACTTTATGATTATCATGAGTGACTATATGTGGTGACTATAAATGTTCCATTTTTATCGTGATATTTTGACAATCATTTTTTTTAGTTGGTCTTCAAAGAGCTTCAGCTGTTTTAGATCACTTCAGAACCCTCAATCTCCGCTTTTATCCCCACCCCCTCAACCGAGGGATCCAGGATTTTTTTTGACCCAATCTCTGAAAGAAGTATGTTATCTCTTATTAGCATCATAACTCCCCTGAGCCCCGGACCAGAACAGTCACTCCGGACCACCCTGAACCCGCGGACGGTAAATAGCCCAGTCAAATGAGCATTTTGATTGGAAATAATACTACCAGCGCTGAAACTAGCGTGGAAGTGTGTCTTTTGGGGTTGTAATGAAGGAAATAAAAGCCCACCCCCCGTACCATTGTCGTTGCAAAAATGGGGGTGCAAAAAGGGTGCCAAAAATTGGTTTTTTGCCAATAACTCGAAAAGTATCACAATTAGGGGAAAAAGTCAAGACGTGAAAGTTGTAGAGAATGAAATTTCACACAAAAAAGGTCTCTACAAAAATTTTGTACGACCAATTTCAGTCGATCGAGATTTTTGTGAAATACTACGTATTTCATGAGAAATGAAAAACACGTCAGCGCGTCGCGCATTTTTTATCGATAGTTCGAAAATGGCCACTCGAATAAAAAAATTGTTCAAATAAAAGTTGTAGACAATTTAATTACGAACAATTTCCATTTTTATTTTTGTCGATACGATCAATATTGACAGAGATATGAATTTTTTAAAACATTTTTAAAACATTATCGCTCCTCGAGTACGATTTTTAGCGGTAAAATCGCTTGTAACTCAACATCTGTAAGTTTAACGCAAATATTACATCTTATGAAAGTGAAAGATAATTAAATTTCGAAAATTTTGATGTATATACAAACTCATTTTGGATATATGCGTAGTGTGATAATGCTAATAAACCTGAAAAATTGTCATTTTTTGTGGATTTTGTCAAAAAAGTCACTTTTGGTTAACTGCAGGTCAAAATGTCTCTCTGCATTTTTTGAAGAGAATTAAATTATCTTTAAAATGGTTTTTTGTTCATCTTCGTACGATCATTTGTTAACAAGTTACAGCTGTTTAAAAATGTCAGGAAAGATACAATTTCATACCAAATTAATAATATATTGTAAAAATATATGCGTAACAATTTTTTAAAAATTGGATTTCACCTATTTTTAGTAGTTTATATGTGTGTGAAAGTAATGCAGCACTATAAGTTCATCGAAAGGTATGATTTCTTTAAAAAAAGGACCCTTGAAAAGTGGTGTTTTTTAAAGAAATTATTCAAAAGTGGCATTTGTGTTTAGTTTTTTGCATGTATCTTCTTTTTTATTAATTTTACGAAGAAATTTCATCAGATCAAAATTAAAGCTGATAAAATTTCCTACAAAATTGATACTTGGATATTCGATTTGTAATAAGTAGTATTATGAAACGGACAATTGAAAATGCTTGTGATTTTGAATTTGCAGAAAAGTGACATTTTGGAGCATTTTCAAAGTTAAAAATAATGTACTTAACATACCTTTCGATGAACTTATAGTGCTGCATTACTTTCACACACATATAAACTACTAAAAATAGGTGAAATCCAATTTTTAAAAAATTGTTACGCATATATTTTTACAATATATTATTAATTTGGTATAAAATTGTATCTTTCCTGACATTTTTAAACAGTTGTAACTTGTTAACAAATGATCGTACGAAGATGAACAAAAAAACCATTTTAAAGATAATTTAATTCTCTTCAAAAAATGCAGAGACATTTTGACCTACAGTTAACCAAAAGTGACTTTTTTTGACAAAATCCACAAAAAATGACAATTTTTCAGGTTTATTAGCATTATCACACTACGCATATATCCAAAATGAGTTTGTATATACATCAAAATTTTCGAAATTTAATTATCTTTTACTTTCATAAGATGTAATATTTGCGTTAAACTTACAGATGTTGAGTTACAAGCGATTTTACCGCTAAAAATCGTACTCGAGGAGCGATAATAAATGTTTTAAAAAATTCATATCTCTGTCAATATTGATCGTATCGACAAAAATAAAAATGGAAATTGTTCGTAATTAAATTGTCTACAACTTTTATTTGAACAATCTTTTTATTCGAGTCGCCATTTTCGAACTATCGATAAAAAATGCGCGACGCGCTGACGTGTTTTTCATTTCTCATGAAATACGTAGTATTTCACAAAAATCTCGATCGACTGAAATTGGTCGTACAAAATTTTTGTAGAGACCTTTTTTGTGTGAAATTTCATTCTCTACAACTTTCACGTCTTGACTTTTTCCCCTAATTGTGATACTTTTCGAGTTATTGGCAAAAAACCAATTTTTGGCACCCTTTTTGCACCCCCATTTTTGCAACGACAATGGTACGGGAGTGGGCTTTTATTTCCTTCATTACAACCCCAAAAGACACACTTCCACGCTAGTTTCAGCGCTGGTAGTATTATTTCCAATCTTGGCCAAAATTTCAGCTCATTTGACTGGGCTAAAAAGGGTGCCCGGGCCTCAAACATGTTTCCATCAGAAAAATTAAATCATTGAATTCACAAAGTTTTTCAATATCCGTTTTCTTACCGACAGCTCCCCTACAATTCCATGTAATAATACTAACTCCCGTGCTTGTGGTTTCCGATCCGATGTACCCCTCCATATTATGCTAGACCACTAACACTTTTAAGAAAGGTACACATGAGATTCAAAAGGTCGAAAAACGGGGAGCCTCTAATAGCAGGAAAATATCCAACGAGTTGATCAACAACGATTTTGCTGCTTCTGTAAGCTGGCCTTTGGGATGTGCAATACAATTACGATGTTCGATAACAAAGTTAATATCTGTTTCGAGACTTTTCATAGATAAACCTGTTTTTTTCCTTAAGTTTACTTAACGATTCTACAGAATCTAAATTTTCTCTTTCACTGGATGATGATGGCCGGTATATCTTTTGAATGAGACAGCATAGCATTTGCTTTTATTAACTTATCTATTGTTTGCCGTGCATTTCTTAGCTGTTCAGTGTACTCGTGTATTTGTATTTTGTGTATTATAATTGTATTTTGAATTGATGTAGTTAACATTAAATTTCTTTCTTTTAATAAAACTCCCTAATCATGATAGCATTCTCGATATCATATGATCATTAGGCTCTAAGTGAGCTACTTTATTACCAACACTTATTGTATGTGTATATTGTTCAATTAAGTCTGCAATTAAAATATATCTCATTCAATTCTTTTTTTAAATTATGGTGTTCTTTCCTCAAATTGTTTAGTTCGGTTTGCAAACTATGTTCTTTTTGTTTAATCTCATCTCTAAATATGTCTAGATCCTTATAACCAGTTAAATCTACGTTGATGGCGTGGATGCGCTCCATCCTCATTGTTACGGGGCAATTTCGTGCTGCGTAAGATGGGGCTGGCCAAATATATTACTGTATCTAATAAAATTACAATTTATCTTTAAAACAATTTTCAATAATGTCTTTGGTTAAAGTTAAAGTTTTACCTACTTTATTTAAAAAGGGATCCTATGTATGAAGACCTTTTATTAGTTCTTTATGTTGTCCAACTTGGGGGTGAGCAAGTTCGTTTCCAAATTTAATCATGATTTCTATGCATGTATCAATATTGGTAACCAACAATCCAGCTTGATTTAGATTGTTTTCGAATATATCAATTTTAATCAAGTCTGAGGTTTGTACGAAATATTTTTCTTTGTTCTTGACGATATCGGTAAGTGTTAATTTTTTCTTTTTATTATTATTCTAGAAATTAAAATATCTGTTTTGTTTGCTGCATCTCTGTATTCTAAAATTTTAAAAGCGTTTCTTTATATTGCTTAATTTCTTTTATGAGTTTCTTGTTTTTTATTTTTAAGGGGTCGTCTCACTGTGAACGCTCGAAAAATTCGCTATTTTTATAAATTTTTTTTTGGCAATACCAATGCAGATAATTGAATGAATGTTTTTAGTACTTATTAGGCATGCTTTAAACAACAAAACATATTTTTTGTAGAATTTTTAGTCAAGTTTATTTAATGGAAAATACAACAATGCGAACAAGTAAAAAAAAAAGGTTGGTCCACGGCGGACATTGTAACTCCTTTTATAATCATCTGAAACAAAAAAACCAAAAAGATTCTTGATTAGTATGAGTGTCGCTATAGCATGAACCTCCAGAAATAATTTATGTTTGAAAATGAAAAAATGGTGGAGGTTTAAAGAAAAAACTTGAATAAAATTATTCAAGTTTTTTCTTTAAACCTCCACCATTTTTTCATTTTCAAACATAAATTATTTCTGGAGGTTCATGCTATAGCGACACTCATACTAATCAAGAATCTTTTTGGTTTTTTTGTTTCAGATGATTATAAAAGGAGTTACAATGTCCGCCGTGGACCAACATTTTTTTTTTTACTTTTTTGCATTGTTGTATTTTCCATTAAATAAACTTGACTAAAAATTCTACAAAAAATATGTTTTGTTGTTTAAAGCATGCCTAATAAGTACTAAAAACATTCATTCAATTATCTGCATTGGTATTGCCAAAAAAAAATTTATAAAAATAGCGAATTTTTTGAGCGTTTACAGTGAGACGACCCCTTAAGCTCCTTTATTATTTTTCCTTGCAAATTTTTCTTATTTGCTCGAGCTCTTTTTTTAGCGCCATTCCTGCAACAGAACAAGCTCATTCGCTTTTGATCCAATGTTTACATAGTACAGCATTCCTTTTTGTAATAATTGCGTTTACGTTTATATTGGCTTTACTTATGTTAAAGCTCATATGACTATTATTATGTCGCAGAGACAAGCCATTATTTTTTTGTATCTTTTTACTTTCTAATATATTGCACTGATGATCATTTTCTTATTCATGATTTTGTTGAAGCAAGAAACACGTGTACAGATCTTTTTCTTATACTGAATTAAAGTGAAACATTATCCAAGAGACTGATTCCAGTAATAGAACCATTAAATTTACCTTTAAGAAGAAGACAAACTGATCGTAGCAAAAATAAAGTAACAAAAGTACATGAAACTCCACAATCGAAATCACCAACAAAAGAAAAAACGATACCGAAATTAAAAGAAATACTTAACGATAATTTCTATGGTAAGGAAAACCGTCAAAAAAGAAGGGCTAAATCAGCTGATAGTCACTCACCAAGTGAAACAAAATCTGGACCAAATTCTAAGGACGAAAAAAGGAAATTGGAACTTTATCTGAAATTCTGCGTTTTTTAATTTTAAAGGGAAACATTTTTTCTCTTCTGTGACGGATTTGTTTTTTCCTTTCATGTCCTTGCATTTTGAATTGTTCCTGTAAATTTTCCTGGTGAAATATTCATTGTCATGTTCAATGTATCTCTATAAATGTTCGTATGTAAGTTTGCTGCTTATTCGTTTTTTTTATTAACCTACTTTTCGAAATGTCTTAATCAGATTTGCCTCATTTCTTAACTCGACAAATATAAAGGCACTTCTATAGTCTTGATTTTCTTCTGTGAGCCTTTTGTTAATTTATGATCCTTTTATTTTCTGCTATGAGCCATTTTCTATTTTTAGCAGTGATACGTTCTCCTTAGATTTAAACTTAAATAATTTTTTTACTTGTGTGTTAATACAGTTATTTAAAAAAAATGTATCAAAAAATGATAAAACATTAGAGAAAAAGTTAAGGTATTCCTTATAGACATAAGGATTTGATGTCTATAAGGATTTCCTTATAGACATCAAACTGATGAAGTCAATCGTTAATTGCTCATGTGAAGAGCTGTGGAGTGTAGAAACCAATAAATTTACTCCGAAACGCTTATCTGACTTTACTTTAGTTTTTGTTTCCAGTATTTCGTACTCATTCCATTCCACTGTCGAGGATACAAGTAATTTATTTTCTGCGTTATTTTTTTATAGTATGATCCTCTAATAAGTGAACATCACTTCCACAAATATTACATGTTGCGGAACGTTTTTTAGGGGTTATTGTTATTTTAAATTTTTTTCAAATTTTTTGTAGTTTGATCAAGATAATTTTTAAGATCTTATTTGGCTAATACGCCGGACATATTCTACGCAGAAGAGTCCACAACTATTCGTTTGTGGCTGCTGTTGCGGCACATCAGGATACTGCAATGAAAGTGATTCATAGCGTTATCCTATCATCAATATTCTTATCAAACATCTTGTACACTTTATAGAAAAAAGTAGAGAAAAGCGCCGGGTTGCTTTGTCGCCTAAATAA
This sequence comes from Leptothorax acervorum, assembly GCA_035220615.1. NCBI lineage: Eukaryota > Metazoa > Arthropoda > Insecta > Hymenoptera > Formicidae > Leptothorax > Leptothorax acervorum. The sequence continues at coordinate 8,939 of JASTWQ010000868.1, forward strand.
AATAAGATATTAAATTATCGTTGTTGAAACTTATTTCTAGGCGTATCATATTCATCTATAAGAATATATACTCTTTGGCCATGATGTTGGTAAAGGCATTGACTAAGGAGCTTTAAAGATGATTCTAATTCTTGTTGATTAGCTTTCTCACTTTAGAACATTATTTAACTTTGTAATCTGTACTTCAGTGATTTTATCGCTTTTTAATAAATAGGCATATGAATCATAAAAAGTTGATATCAATTTATACACCGCATTGTAAGCCTCTTCAGAACTAGCTGTATTTATAGAAAATACAAGTTTAAACAATTATAATTTAATATTTTTCTTCGGTTATTGCTGGAGATTTCAATTGCAGGGTATCTATTTTGGTTGGTGATTTGTAATGGTGAGTTTTTTTAAAACTCAATTTTTTTTATTGTCTTGGTACCACTCTGTGGCGATTACGTGCCACGAATCATCAATCCATTGTTTTTCAACGGCATTGACGCTATATACCTTGTAATACAGTGTTAAAATAAGTGCCACATTAGACTTCTTATTCTTCAGGGGTCCCATCCTCATTATGACGTGGCAATAATTTTGTATTGGTTAATATAGGGCTGGCACCTAGTCGAGTGCAGCATTCTTTTCCGTTATTGAAATAATTACTGATGTTAATGTTGGCTTCCTTGATATTGAAGCTTGTGTGACTTTCTTTATTCATTTTGGAGCACTGTACACGGATCTAGTCTAGGAGTTAGGGATGTTTATGCGAAGCAGGTTTAATTTTCCTGTATAAAATACAAGAAAGAGAGAACACGCAGTTCGCACAAGTAACGCAGTAACGTACCTATAGTTATAGATATATTGTTACAGTTTTATGTATAGATTGTTATACTTTTTGAATAACAATTTGTGATTCTATAATTTCTTAATTTTAATAAATTTCACGAGCCACCATTTTATATTTTAATGACGAGAAGAATTTGGAAAAAATCGTGTTTATTTCTTCAATTAACAGTTGACTTTTAATTGAATTTTTAAATAAATTTAAATGGGCGCCATTGCGAGGCACGAAGATGATTTCCGGTTACTGCAGTAGCAACCGGAAATCATTATCGCTTTCGAATTTATATCCCGCTATACGTATTTTTTTACGCGCAAAGTCCTTAACTGGCTCGACAATTGATCAAGCACTTTTTCTACTTTAAGATTTATTGATCCCAAATAAATTGTCAATGGTCCTTTTATATATACTCCAGCAACTATAAAGATTATTATTGCACTTTAGATATACATATATAGACCTTATATTTATAAAATCTATGACTTGAAAGCAGTAAACTATGTATGTACAACATACTCTATTAGGATATTTTAATCTTCATGCCAATTTTCATCTTCTAAAAGTAATTAGAGAAGTTTATTTGATCTTTTGACACTATTGTTACTTTTGTAGTGATGTATTAATAAGTGGTTATATAATAAGAATGCACCACTGTCATAATTTATTATTTTGCCACACTTCTGGCAAATTTCTTTAGTAGATTTATTAACAATTTCAAATATTTGGTTTAATTTTACACTTTTTTTGTGGCTACTCAATTCTGATATTCCATGACAGGTTTATAAATGCTCTTATAACTTTTCTATATTTTTTTTTACATATGTTGCCCTTTGTCATTTTAATGATTACTTCACGGCCAAATTATAAAGTTTACACTTTATGAACACCTTTATAAGAGCTTTCGAGAAAATAACAATGACGTTGTATCCAATCAACGTGTTCCACCATTTTAAGATAGTCCTCATTGGTCTTAAGTAAAAATCACTTTTTTGCCGAAAAAATATAAATGCTATGAGATAGCCAAGCGAAAAGAGAGTTCTATACATTCCAGCCAAGAACATAATCGACAAGATTATCCACATGAAACTTGTCATACCAATACGTTTAACAAAATCCAACTATGAATAGACGTGTGATACGTAATCCTTCACGGTTTGGTTCTTCCATTCTTTGAAAACGGAATAATTGTGGCCAGCCACAAAATCTTCGCCTGACTGCAAATGTTGTTCAGTGTGGAAGGCTTAAAACAATTAGATGATAAATCTCTCTGCCTTCCACCTTAGATTGAGTGTGCCTTTTGGTTTGCGGGAGCTATTTTATTTTGCCCCTATTCTTCAGACAAATATTTAATAGCTGAAGGAAATGGAAGTAACGGATGTTCGTGGCTAGTACTGAAAATCTATAGTGACGAATACTGGTCGTGAATATCGGAACGCAGCCTTTATGTTGTATAATAGTGAATCAGATAAATACCTGTTATTAGTATCTAACACTATAATTAGTGTCACTATAATATTTTTTTTTTCGTTTACGCGAAGTATTTTTTAAATAGTACATAGTTATTAAAAACTAAAAGATCATATGCTTCAAATGATAAATTGGTATGCTTTGAAGTTTTTATGATAAAGAATTATATGATTATATAAGGCGTACATTTTGCCTTTACACCTTACTTCTTTTTTAACTTCTTTATATTAGCGCATAAAAGACACACTGCAGTGTTAGGCGGATGTAAACTATTGTTTATGCCAAAAACTGACAATGGGCATGCGTTAATTCGTTTTTCTTATGTAACTTCGACAAATGGTTTTTGAATTTATTTCCAGAAACTAAACAGTCTTTTCACAAATTGCACTTTTATCACAAATTTTTCTTTAATAAAAGCGGAATTTCAATAGTTTTCAGTAAATGACAACATTTTATTAATGTTCTCCGGTTACTTTTGCTGTATATATTCTCGAGTTGAACGACTGTCTGGACACGCGCACGCGTGTATTTATCCATTCGTTCAGGACTGTATTTATATAAACAAGTGTCTTATTCGAATGTGTATAATACTTACTCATTTTGCGATGATATGTGTCGGTTCGCATGCGCGAGTAATTTTCTAAATCCGTTTAACCTTTGAGATGTTTTGTATAATAATTGCATTCAACGTCATAATTATTTTCTATTTGCTTAAAATGAGGTTGCAGATAATATGGTAGTATCTACGGAAATATTATTCCGTGTGGCCGTAAATGTTTTTTTAGATTTGTTATTATTATTAGATATTTCTTGGCTTGTTTTTTAAAAGAGATACCGCACTCTCTCTGCGTGCCAAATCGCAGTCAAAAATCTACGATGTATTTTTCGACATTATTAGTACAATAATTCAAAAGCTAATGCGAATTATTTAAACGCTTCACGGAAACTAATGTTGTATAATCAGTAGTCAAAGTAAATTAGATAATTACCTATTAGTATTATTCTTTTTCTCCGTTCACATGGAGAACAGGCCTTCTGTTTGTGTTGATGTATTTTTTACTGCAGTAACAAATCTCAATGGTGCTTTTGTACAACTTTAAAAATCAAAAATATTATTAATATCTTGTAGCAAATTATAACAAATTGTTAATTAATAGGCAAGTTTAATTTTTCTATTCTTACCTCATCTTGTCTTCTATATGTCTTGTGAAATGCTGATGTAAAATAATGAAATTATCCTCACTAGTTTTTCTTAAAATAATTTCTGTCTTGCATTTCGTGAAAATTACACGATCTATATTTAGTACATAATTGCTAATAGTCAAATAACTATTTGCATCGTGAATTATGTGTTCACATATATATATAATTGAATATTTGTGAACTGCATAAAAAGGGAAAAAAATTATATTCAGATTCAAGATGTTCGGTGACGAGCTTTTTAAACAACATTGTAAAGATATCTTTAACATGCGTTTAAAAGATACAAGATTTATTATACACATTTATTGTACCTACGCATAAAATTTTTTTTAGATCTTGATCATGTCTTCTTACCTCGTTTTTGTCAATACGTGTGCGGTTTAGATTATTAAAATTTATCAAAACCGGCATCTTTATCTCCATTATTCAAAATAAATACTATTTTTATTATATGTTACTATTCTTTTCTTTGGTGTTAAATTTTTTGGTTCATTTCCATAAATATTTGTTGAGTGTGCACTTAAATGATATTTTAAACTTGTATATGTAGTTGCAAATGATAGAGATTTATTATATATTTTGCATTGAGCCTTAAAACCTTCCGATTTTGCATATAATACTGATAATATTCTTGTAATAATGTGCGGTTTTCTTTTCTTGAACGCTAGTAATGTGACGAAGAAAAAAAACATTACCGTTGCAGAGATTTACAGAATGAATTCCCTATATTATGATTCGTTAAAAGAAACAGAATCTTTTTATATATTTGCAACAATTCTAACAATAACAACTGTAACAATTATAACAATTCTATTTTTTCTAATATAAGATCTGAAGCTTCTTAAATACTAGCTGGTATTTATGTATTCCAAATAACAGCAACGTCAGAGAATTACAAATATTTATAAAGAATTATAATTGCGGAACACACACACGCACACGCATACACATCGTTGAGAGCAAGGTTTTATTTGAGTGAAAAGGTTTATAAAATCTTTGCAGTTTAAATTATTTCTGGCATATAATCGATGATCAACTATTTTATCCTCGATTATCCAATTTACGGGTCTGACATGAATCAAAGATTTTTTTTTATTATCTGAAAGTATTTACAAAAATTTCAAAAATACAGTTTACTTATTATAATTTATTCAAATGTTTGAAGAGTTATGTAAAATACTACTATAAAACATTATGTCAAATCTAGCTTGACATAAAACTGGAAGAAGTTACATGTTTTCGTAACTAGTAAATATATTACACGCCTTTAATTTAATATTTTTATTTTTGAGTATGTTCAAAACGACAGAAAAAGTGTAATTATTTTTGAATATATTTGAAAATTTAATTCTCTTATATTTGACATAAAAAAGTTATTTTTTTTTAATTTTTATCTCTCGCTTTGAACAATTGTCTCTTCTTCAAAATGCAAAAATGTCATAAATTTCGCTTTCTTTATCTAGATTGTGCGACAATTTGAAACTTATTAATACTTGTTGGATTTGTCACCTATGAAGAAATCAAAAAGAATTAGAATATCATCGCACAGTCTAGAAAATCAGAAAGATTAATTAATAAAAAGCTTGAAGGGCTCGCGTTTCAAAAGACGGCACTCGCGTTGTCGTAAAAAGCAAAAAATTATTTGCTCCGTTCTACACGCTACGTAAAAATTAGAACTTCAAAAAGAATTTAGTTCAAAAAGAATTTAGTTCAAAATGGGTTTATAATGTATATACATAAGTATATTTGTAAAAAGGAATTTTTTCAGATTCAAATGTATTACTTAACTTTATATTCAAGTGTAATGAATTGCGTTACCCACTTTTTGAAGTGCGTTCTAATTTTATAATAACTCGATTATATGTATTTATAATTTTTTTGGATTTCTCGCCTCAGCATTTGTGCAATTTGTAAATACGTTGGTCATAGTGACGTTGTCAACTCTGTCTGCTTTTTAAGAGTCGGTAAACTGCGAAACAACAAATGTGATAGGAATCATTTAATCTAAATGCGAATTTTTAGAATTGTATTTTATGCGCTTACGAAAACTTAAGAGAGGCATGTAAAATATAACATTGTACAAGATGGAATCTCGCTAAGCTCTTAGTGGTCGAAATTTGATAGGAAGCAGGATTATAAATTTTGATATGCTCTTATCAGTCATGATTACCTTAAGATTGATTACGTGAGTCTAGTGGAAGAAATTTATCTTCTGCAGAAGAGCAAATTTCTCGACACCGCCATCGATTTACGAGAATCTGAGGGTCTCACATGTATCGAGACTCCTGCTCGTTCTTTGGAGGACTGTCTCGCGCGTATCCAATTGCAACAGTCTTCCGCAAAATATGAAGATTGACCTTCACTCCGAGTTCTCTTCGATTCCATCGTTGGAAGTCAATCTTCAACATCGAGAAGTTGCGTCATCTGAAGATGATTCTGAAGAAAAAACTGGATATGCAATCTTATTACGATAGATAATTCCGATCGGCTGTGTGATCTGTTCTCTTCAAGCATTATGAAAACAAGAGATTACTTCTGCGATTACACCTTGCTAATTTCAGCTTGGTTGTCTTTGAAAATTCTGTTCATTGGGACAGCCATTACTACTCATCGAACTAGTAACGGAAGCCGGGGTAACGCAAGATCATACAAGCGGTTATGGCCATCCATTCAGAGGAGTCTCATCCTTTTTCAATTCTTCAGGCTACGTATAAATTGTTGCAGCTTGTATTGGCTACGGCTTCGTATATGCTGAAACGTATACAACACACACGCATAGCCACATCGCCGGCACTGCATTCAATACTCACATTAAACGCGCAAGAATTGAAGCAGGAGGATGAGGACACTTGGACATGTATTGCACACATCACTTTCTTCAAGACAGAATGAGCTGTTATCTGGAGGAACTACCTGAATGCAGCTTCTCAGTTTTGACAAAACATCTTGTCATCTTTGTCATCATTAAGCTTTTCACGTCACTAAGCATATGATCGACGCCTTTGTGTGTCACAGAAGAAAACATTACACGAAGGAATACACCCAACCTTATCCACCAGAAATATTGGACTACGCAGAAGAATATCTTAATATCGGTGTTCCATCTTATTATTGTTTAGAAGTCATCTTAATATCTGTTATTGCGATAAATATTACCACATGCCCCGGTAGTCGAATTGGTTACGACGCCCGAACGGAATGCGGGAGGTTCCAGGTTTGATCCCTGGCTGGGGTAATATTTTTCGCAATAAAAATTAAAAATTAAAATTAAACTATCTACATCAACGGACCAAAACCCTTGGTCAAATTCATCGTCTCGATTTGATCTGAAAATGCTGTGTGAATCTGACAAAGCGGGTCGGCTCGCAGTTTTTCAAACGTTCATTTCGGAAAAAGATGATTGAGTATTGCCAGTTGGTCGATTGAAAATCTCTTAACGAGTTAGTTGTTAATTATCACTGGCGGAATAAATAATTTATTATTTGTTAAATATATAAATATTTATAAGCGGCGAATAAAACTAAGCGACACACATATAATTAAATATGAACTTCGAATAAACCTTCCCAAAAGGGGTGTCCAAAAAGAGAGCTTCCTCGAAGACAATATAAGATAGAATCCCGAAATCAATTCAGAACACAAGGCCCAAACGCCTATCGCATTTCAATTACAGTAGGCTCCAAGCCTTTGATACTTTATCCACGATTGAGAAATCCATAACTATTTGGGAAGGAATATAATATATAACCTAAGTAGGTGCTCATAATCGGCAAATCAGCGGCCAAATACAATTCAATTCAAAATAATTGCTCAAGTCAATCTCATGATCCTAATTAGTATAATTTGAGTATAATACTCAAAAGCGGCGAATTCATAATGAACAGAATATATAGAATTTAATAAACGACAAATAAAATTAGCATGGTCGACGTCCCAAGCGTCGCCCCCGGGCAGGGACGCCCAGGAGATCGACCAGCGCTAATTATACAAAATATGTATAGCATATGATCTCTAAGCTTGCTCAAGATCACGTACAGTTAATCTTCGAAAATAATATAAGATAGAATCCCGAAATCAATTAAGAACACAAGGCCCATACGCCTATCGCGCTTCAATTACAGTAGGCTACAAGCCTTTGATGCATTATCCACGATAAAGAAGTCGATAACTATTTGGAATATAACAATTCGGCGGCCCAAATACAATTCAATTCAATGTAATTGAGCAGATCAATCACATAATCCACATTTAATATAATTAGAATATATAATATTATACACGTAAGCGGCAAATTCACAATGAGCGGAATATATAGAATTCAATAAACGTCAAATAAAACTAGCATGGTCGACGTCCCAAACGTCACCCCCGGGCTACAGGGACGCCCAAGAGATCGACCAGCGCTAATCATACAAAATATGTATAGCATATGAACTCTTAGCTTAAACCACAAAACGCAATGCAAAAGTAATAATAAACATAATGTTATTGAAATAGTTTCATCCATTCAAATCGCAAATAAGCGGCATTACACAATATCATGAAAAGTTTAAGAGGCTCAGAACCGCAATACTAAGATTTATATAAATAAATTTAGAACTGTAAGCGTGAGACGCAGAAATCAGAAGTTGAATAATAAGGTCGCAAAGAACAAAAACTCAAAATACTACAAAAAGAAGAATCTAAAGGAACAAAGGCGCAAATCCACTTTATATGGATCTAATAAACACACGAAAATAAGAACACGAAAACATAAAAACGAATTCCGATGTCAATGTAAACATGGCCATAACACGCGGCATGTTCCATTGAATGGAATCCTTACAAGCTCCAGACAAACAAGAGCTGAACAATAAGCATCAATCGAAAACATGACACATAAGTACGGATCAATGACGAGTTATAACCGTGTGATGTTTCAAACAGAAAAATTTGAATAGATGTAGTAAAAGCTCTCAAAATGAAAATAAAAATAAAAGAATCAGCTACAGAAAATAATATTCAAACAAATACAAATAACTCGATAACAAACTAATATGCCTCTCTACAAATATTCAACTTTAAAAGACTTAAAACTATCCTACATTAAACAAAAATATCGCATATAAATTTTAATCTTCTATTTGTATCCACAAAATTAGAGTACGTTTTGTCGATACTTAAACAAAATTGGCGAAGATCAAATAAGCCCGACTCTCGAGTCAATTCTTCATTCACATAACACAGTTCAATCTTCAACCACATGTACTCAGCCACATAATTGTATCTTCACCAAGTCAAAAAGGAATCAACCACAAAAATCTCACAAAACAAAATTTCATAACTAGACTAAACTAAAAGAGGGAGACCGTCACACAGTGATATTGTTCTTCATTGATCGGAGATCTCCGCCGCGCCAGTGAGCGAGCCGACGTCCGATCCGGACGCCGGCCCGCGACGGTCTCCAGACGCGCAAGTTGATCGGTGCATTTCTCGTGGAAACCAAATTTAGGGATTTTCCTTGGCGCCTTTACGGGCGAAAATACGGGCTTGCGAAGCGAGGGAAGAGGAGAGAAAGCGAGAGATGAAGAATCACACGGTCGAGGGAAACCGGAAAGCACCTCGCCGGCGTGTCCTTCGGCGCGATTGGTTACGTCGGAATGGCCATATTGCGACTTTTACATACCAGCCACGGAGAAGGGATAATGCAAAAGCAATTTTTTTGAAAAGAAATATCGTGGAACGAAGCTTGATCGAGTAGCACGCTACATGATGCTCTTATCCTAGCGCTTCTGCATAGAAATCGAAGATCAAGTGGTAGCCTACCCTCTGAGATTTATGCACGTCATATCGAAGCGGGATACGCAAGAAATCGAAGGTTTATCAAAGTCTGAGTTAAGGATTCACGTCAATAAGCGTTTCTGCGATAAGCATTTCATAGTTTCTCGGAGACACCGAAAGATCTTCCCGTTCTGACTGTTTAACGTTCTAATAATTATAAATTTTGTATACGCATTTACATAATAAACACAAAAACCATGGCCCTAAAATAAAATTGGCAAACTTACTTCAATAATACACACTTATCTAATGTATGACTAGATGCGTGAGTGCGAAACGCATTTGAAAGAGACGCACAAAAGCGGAATATATAACAATATAACGCGGGAACGAATGTCCTAGAAATAAAAATAGGAAAGTAATCCCATTTTCATAAGCCTTTTTCAGGAGGGTCGTGAGAAAAAAAAAAAGGAAACGTGCAATCCGCGGATTCTCCGTAGATCCGTTCGTCGATGACTGCATCGATAGGAACTCCCGCTTGGTCCACAGAAAGATGTATCCCGGAACGTCCCTGCTCTCGAGATCTGGAATCTCAATGGAGATTTGGAACTCGCCAGGCTTCGATTTTCCGCGACGATAACGCAGCGTTGCGCTCCGGACAAAAATCTTTTGGAGATGCTGCGGTTAAGGACATTCTTTTGCGAACGTCCTAAATATATAAAGTATCGTCGCAATTTCTCATAAACGGAAATTCCTTTGCAACCACGGCAAGAACTTTTGCAGACGCGTCACTGCAGTTTGCACGTTTTTCATTTAACTCCGTAGAATTTATCTAAATTTGTATGAAATTGTCTTCACGGTAATTTGATATACTAAACTTGGATGAGTTTTTTTACGAAAGTGCTCTTTGACGCAAAGTTTTCAAAAGTATAATAATGCGCCATTACTGATGTTGGGGATGTTAATCTTAGGAATAAAAAAAAGCAATCAGTGGAATTCTCTAACCGGACGTGATTTCTGCGAATGATTGAATTGAAGGACTTCTCTCGCAAAAGTTAAAGGAGAAAAGTTGTCTCAATCAGTTTGAAACGACTGTATTTTATAAAAAGTTATGCGATGTTTCTGAAAATATTATTCGAAATGTTGCCGTAATGGAAGATATCTTATGGGAAAGTATTCTTCGAAGCCTTTTTGTGCTCGTAGAAGCCTTATTGCGCTTGTTTTCTTGTATCGGGTTCCGAAACTTTTCCGATGCATTGTTATACCCCGACCAGTGTAGATACGCGCGTTGCTGTTGATGCAATAAGATAAAAAAATAAAATATTCCGTTATCACTGTCGTGATGAACAAATGTCAAATTGATAATCCTACAAATCATTGTTTTGCAAATTTTTTAAATTAAGATTTTCTTTACATTTCAAAGAAACTCACAATCAGTACGATCTTCTTACTCCGATAAATATTTTTTGTTAATGCTTTTAGAAGTTTATCTATTAATTAAGCAGATAATGATATAATACGTACCTATATAAAAGAAAATTTATTTTATTTATATTATACTTTTTCTTTGAATTCTTGAATTTCTGTGGATTATTCTCTGTTACGTAATTTGGAAAAGCACGGTTTGGGAATTGTTGTTTTACAGACGTTTGACAGACGTGCGGGTGATAATTGTAATCCGAGAATTTGTTCATATTTGTTTCGCGGATAAAATCGTGCGGCTCGTCTGTAATCGCGCTCGTTATACCGGCAATAAAAATAACATGTTATCGGTTGTTGCGAGATCGTGAGTAGATATAATTATAATGACGCTACAGAGAGCCATGTGCTACACGATTGCAACAATTTTCAACTGATTTAATCGGATATTCTGTTTGACGTATTCATACATACGTGTAAACGCTCACATGGCATGTTCTGTAACATGTCTCTCTACATATCACATATCATATATTTATTATAACTATAACATATATATTTATGAATTATATAGCTGTCATATATATTTATATAGCTACATATATATTTATGAATTATATACTTATATATAATACATATATATGTAACATATAATATACCTACATATAAATTTGCTTCGGAAAAAAGGTCGCAACTTTTGTGATGTATCAGATGCCTGATACGAACATTGGTTTCGAGTAGAGAGAGGGATGGAGGGAGGGAGTTTCCGGAAATCCCGACAAGCCAGGGCCATGATATTATCGTAGCTGATCTTTGATCCTAAGGGAGAAATATATCTCGAAATATTCGCTTGTCGATCGAGCTTGGTTGAATCCACGTCGTAGTTACGCTTTCAATGGAAATTTGTCCATTTGACATAGCTGCAGCTTTCTGCCATGTGACATCAAAATTATCGTATACATATATCGCAGTTTAGTAAATCACGAATATGCAAAGAGATAATATAGAAGTTACACATTAGTTCACTGATATTACTATTGTATTTTTATTATCATTAAATAGAATTTTCGATTATGGGAATATACTTTCTTTAAATAGCTTTAATGACACAATTTATATATACAAATAAATAATAATATTTTAATTATCCGTGATTCTCGATTTTAGTCAGTAAGTTTATTTAATTAACAAAGAAATGAAGTTCGAAACCAGAATAAAAAAAATATACGCGTAATTATAAAAACGTCCAAGAGAGTACTTTAAAAAATTTATTTCTTTTTTAATCATTTCCAATCAAGTTTCAATACTGAAACATCTGAGCTGTCAATTCTGTTTCAATCCTGCCATATCCTATATTTTAAGCATATTTTCCGAGTTTTATGCTTTTTTAATAAAGACGGATGGAATGTTCACTCTATACAAATAAAAAGATATTAAAACATTCTGTTTGTTACAGTTTGCGCTTTTTTTTAAATATCCAGAAACTATGTTGATTGTAGGAAGTAACGGAGAAATATATTTATATCGCGTGTATCTCATTCACATTCGAGAAATATGCTGACTGTTGCACGCACATAGTAGAAATCGCTATGTCGCAAATTTTATATTTGCGCAAAGTACCATTGTGTTCATTTTTAAGCGCGTCTCGAGTGGGGCAACGCGATCGTTTTGATGGAGATTTTCGAGTGAGAACTGCCATGAAGGAACGAGGAAGTTACTGAGCTTGCTGGACTGTGTAAAGGACGTCGTCAACGCGAAAACAAGAGGCGTTTACTCGTTTCTCCGTGAAACTCCTTTCTCAAGGCAAACTTCAATCTTTTCAACCACACGCGAAATCGCTCTTCTGCAGTCGCGCAATAAACGGTACATCGAAATAAATCCGAAATATAACTCGGCTTTTCGTCGACGTGTCATTTTACTGTACTGAAATTTTCTGTGCCACCAGCGTTCCTATAAATATTTCTCTTCCCGCTGAACCGATCGTAGAATTGCGAAGAGTACAGTGGGCAATTTGTTAAAAAATTTATTGGTGCACGAGTCGTCTGATTCGAACAAGCGGAATGATTTAAAGACACGTATACGTATAATTCAGAAATTGCGGCGTGGTCATGAAAACAAATATTCCGATCATCACTATAGCTGTCGGTGCATACTGATGTCTGACCAGTGCACGAGAATCGCTACTTCTAAAGTAGAAACAATCGGTCTGAGTCAGCCACTAAATCCCCGTTGCTGGAGCTGCCATTTGACAGATCATTCAAACAGCGGCAATTCGTATATAAAAAGGATTACGCAAACAAATAATAGATTGTTTCGGCTGTGACATTTTATTATCATTATTCTTCGAAGCGTTTCTGATTAGTAATATGCTAATATGCGTGTTTTTCGAGGTTTATTCTAAATCAACGTGCGACTTAACGCATTTATGGAATTAAAGCGAATGTATTTCGGATGCACAACACTTGTGCAACACGATTCTCCATATGTTGTGTAAACTTCCGCATACATTTGCTTTCTGAAAAGTGAAAATCGTTTGTGTGGCATTCAAACATACGAATAAAACAGTAATATTATTAGTACGTGTTATACTGCGGTTATTATTTGGCTAAGTATGTCTCAAATATTAAAGCAATTTGAACTTGCAACAGAACTTAAATGAAAATTAATATTTGCATTACTGGTCGATATTGATAATTATAAAATCATTATTTGTACAATCTAGAAATAAATCCCCTAAATAATCCTTTGATTTTAACTTTGATACGGATTCTTTGATAAATCAAAACTTTTCTTAACTAAAATATAGAGAATTAGTTATCAAATTAAAAGTAATAGAAAATGAAGGATTCTTTAAAAGTTATGTAGTGTACAGCTACGACTATATATATTCAATAATATAAATTTAATTTATAATAATTAATCGTGCACCATTTAAATTGATCGTAATCGAAAAAAATTCAGATGTTTTATCTATAATTAAAGCGTACCTATTACAAAATTTATATTAACAGAAAAGATGAGATAAAATAAATTTAGGAATGTGGAAATAATGCAGCGACTGCGCTAATTATTCAGGCGTAAAATTCCTGAACATTTTTGCAATACACGATTTAAAATGGTATTCACGATATATATATATATTTTTTGTATTACACGTGCATGGAAAGTAGCACTTTCCGTGTGTGTTTTCTGTGCGGAAAGTAACGATTTGCCAACATCTACCTACAAAATATTCCACACGTCATATCCAAAGTCATATCCTACGGGAAAACCGTGCGTAAAACTTATTCCTCACGGGTTGAAGCCATACCCTAACGGGTATCAACGCCATCTCGCAGCGCACACAGAAAACAACTACCGAAAATACCGCCACTTCGCCTCTTCCCAACACACACCTAACCTAACAGCTACTCATATGTCACTCTACTGTACATACTTGTACGCGCAACTCACATAATAAAGCAATTATAAAGTGAAAAAATGGATCATATCATCCCAGAAACCGATAGTGACAACGAACTCACGCCTCCAGAAATAGTAGAAAGTGCCAAAACCGTAGTGCAAAATTTATTGCCACCGAAATCAAAGGAAAAATATATGATAACTTACAACAAATTTATGCAGTGGAAAGCTGAAAAAAAAAACGAAATCTATGTCTGAACATACACTATTGGCATATTTCAAGGAGCTGTCAAAATCTCAAAAGCCATCTACTATGTGGGGAACGTACGTAATAATAAATAAACGTTGCTTTTATCATAGGCGGGGGGAGGGGCTCCGCCCCTCCCCCCCGCGCCCCCCTCCCCGCCTGCGCCCAGACTCGGGGGGGCTTCGCCCCCCCTCGTCCCCCGCAAGTCCTTCACGTATCACTCACTCGTGCGGGTAAACGCACTCGCCTTCGGCTCGTGCGACTACCCGCACTCGTGTAATATACGCATCCCTTAACCCCCATCCCTACATGCACTTGTAATACAAAATAGTATGTGTTACACGTACGGAAGTTGGCTATTGGTCATGAGCGCGGGGAAGCGCACTCGCCTTCGGCTCGTGCGCCTACCCGCGCTCGTGACCGATAGCCAACTTTCCGCACTTGTAACACAATATACTATTATTTTATTTTTCCCGTGTAGTATGCCATTACTACCCGATGACACGTCAATGACGGGTTGTGATGTATGTTAGAAAAGAGACGGAGTAAGTAAGACATGTCATATTTCACGCGCGGGGAAACTTGATTAAGTATTGCGAACGTACATTTACACGAAAGTGTCGTCGCAGACGCTGTAATCTAATAATTCAAGACGGCAGGTCCCGCCACGGCAGAAATTGCAATTTAATCCAATCCGCGGGAGTCTAAGTGGTAATTTCAAATCCAAATGCACCGTCTATTTCGCCGTCGTCGTGAGCTAGCCGCGATGCCAAAATAGAACGTGTGCTGATACCGTACGCGATAGTTTTTCAATCCCCGATATCTCGTTCGATTGAAAACGGTGGATTTTGAACGAAAATTTTAATATCCTACACAACTGTGATTCTTCTATACCTTTTCTAAGTTAAAAAAAGAAAGAATTTTTAGAATATGGAGTATGTATTGATTGTGAGAGGAACAGAGTCTGCAAGACGATAACATTTGCTATTATCAATGCAGGCATTGATATTTAGAGATATTTTTTATGAAAATGTCAATCGTTTTATTTTAGTAGCATAAATATGTACGTAAATATATATACATATATAAAAATTGTTTAAAACGAATTGATTTGAGTTCTCAAGAATCCGTGTATTTATGTTGAATCCTGGACAGTACTCTCTTTTTTTTGTAATAACGCTTATTACACGCGAATGACATAGAATAAAAACTAAATAGCGCTGCGTGTCAAAAAGAGGTGACTGCTACGATCTGCAATTTTATGAAATGAAAATGCAAATGAAAAGCACCAGGTTCCTTTTAATTAAAGAGCTACCGACGTCTTCACATCGCTTCAATCCGCATCACGCGGGTAAAAGCAAGCAGTCCTCTATCTGCAAGATAGTGAAACGTCTATTCCTTCAAAAAGCCTCTTTCCTTTTTTGATATTTTACGCGCAGTTTTACAGTGACGATTTTCACGAAAGACCGTAAAGCTGCATTTTTATATTTGTTAGGAAATAAGAAAAACTCGACACCCTAAATATCATATTGCGCAATATGTCAAACTATATATTCAATTTTTAATATAAACTGTAGCATCTCCTTAAATTTTCATTGTGAGGAAGTATGAGAACGCTGTGATAACTTCGATCATTAAGTTTGGGGTGCAGTCGTTCAGAACATATTTTCAAGTATAATTCCAAGTTGAGACGTGTAAGGGAAAGATTTATGTGACATAATATCTCTATGTTCCAAGAGAGAGAGAGAAAGGAAAGATAAGATCATACTCATACTATATCACGTAGCGAGCTGAGGGATCGTTGTTCACTGTCAAAGGATTCCAGAAATTTAATTAATATCTCAGAAGTAGATCATTCGCTCAACAATTCGACTAAATCATTTTTACCACGAAATTCGCGGAGATGTTAAAAGATCGATGAACGGCACGTAATTTTATATGTTATACATTTAAATATAGTCATTTAAGAGTAATATACCCATCAAAATTAAAAACTGAAGAAAAGTATTTATAAAACTATATAATAAAATTACAATTTACATGTTATAATAAATATTGTAATTAAATTATAAAATACTATATCTGATTCTGAAAAATATAAGAAAGAAGTTCGCTTAAAAAATTTTAGAAACAATAATTTTGCGTTTAATTCGTGTAATTCGATAACCCGCAAGATGCGTAATGCTTTTTTGTCTTCGGATTAGTTGATTAAGCGGGAATTAACATTGGGATAGAGTGGGCGGGCTGCTCAGGCTGTATACCACGTAAACGTAGAGCACGAAAACTGCGGCAAACGTAGCCAATGTAAATACGGCTGTTTGATATCCTGCAAACGAAGAGAAAATACTCCGGTAAGGTAGAGAGCGTTGCATCCGTGATTACCGTGCATTTAGCGAATCAGATGTAATTACGAATAAACACGTATCAATTTAATATAAATTCTTTATCGACAAATACACCGGGTAATTTTTCACGATAAAACAAGATGCATATTCGATATCTTATCTAAAAACTGCCTTTTCGCGAATATGTTTCTCTAGTGAGTGAATAATGTCGATCGCGTGAGATATCTGCTGACGACAAAGCGTCCCGAAATTGACGTTCGTAATCTCACTTTCGTTTTGCTCCTCGTCAAGCTCGGATCTTCCGTCGATAGCTGCCTCCGCCAAGCTATCCTCTCGCGTTCCTTCGATCGTCGCAGTCTGTAACGAGGAGTTTTCTACACCATCTGGCATTTCTGATTGTATCATCTTAGAATCGACGGTCTGATACTTGATCGGAAATTGCTTGTCCCTACGTCTTATATATATGACAGACAATGTACGACTGACAACTCGACCCTAGAAGAAGAGGACAAGGACGGTTACTCTTATTTCTAATTGTTATTATCAGTTCTTATATCATAGGTATTTATCAACATATTAAGAACATATATAAAAATGGAAACTTACAACAGCATTATGTCGAAATTTAAGTATGACATAATTGCTACATCAGTATCATTTAAAATTTAAGCGTATATGACAATCAGCCGTGTTAACAGGTTCTGATGAACATTATTGTAACCTTGTCGATTACAACTCGACTTAACAAAATATAATATTAATGTCAAAACGCGGAAATATGCACCGAAACAAACGAACCAATAATCAATATGTACTAAATCATTAGATATTCTTGACAATTAAATGCATGCTTATCAATATCAATTCGTTTATCTTACCAAATGTACGTAATCCGTATGATCTTGTCAGGATTCTTATCGGAAATTGCTTGTCCTTCCTTCTTGAGCGATCACTGACGACTGACGACGATGTCGGTAATAAACATCGTATCATAATAAATACCTGGTGCCACAAGTTCTAAAGTCGTTAAAGGTGTTATTATCCGATAAATTCGAATATCGTTATATTGTTACTGATTGTAAGACCTATGTCCTTTTATACTTACATAATTATATTTTTTAACAACCTAATGTGCAATAATTTTTTAATCATATGTTTTATATTATTTGCTCTTCTTTTTATATAAAGTTATATTATCCGCGCTTGTAAAATAATTAATGAACATTCTTATAGTAAAGTATTGTCTTAATCAAATTGGTTTTTGCTTTTCTTATTATGGTAAAATTAGTGGAAACTTGGAATTTATCGGAAATATAAACCTTGCGACTCAAGTTTACCGGTTCGCTAGCGAAGTGCTTCAGTGAAGCGGCGTAGCTGCGCAGCTAATTGTAAGGCGTGCGGCTGCTACGCCGCCGGCCCGGGTTCGATTCCCGTTTATCTTTGGCAAATCTTTTTTTTTTATTTTTTTTAATTTGCATTATTAATAAAAATGTTGAATTAAAGCAAAATTGAATTGAAGCAAAATGAATAAAGATTATTATTTTACCAAAAAAACGCAAAACTCGATAACTGTACATACAGTAGACTCCCGCGCTTCGCCATCCCGCGCTAGGCCACTTCCCCGGCCGCTCCGCCGCCCCTCCGCTCGACAACGTACCCCCACTACTCGCGTGTTTCCTTAGCGACGCATACGTAACTGCCGGCGATGCAGTTCAAAACACGTTGGCGCCGGTACAGGCGTTTTGATGAGAGCTTGTTTCGTTCGTTTACTTTATAGTTATGCGTTTTATTTAGTCGACTTTTTTATTGTAGTCCGTGTTTTTAACTTTTTCGTGCACGATGAACGTGAGAAAGGATGGTGGTGTACATAAACGGGGACAGCGGAAAACAATGCAAGAAAAACTGAATATTATCAAAAAGTTGACACACTCGTCTCAGTCTATATCCGACTTAGCTCACGAGCAAGGAGTCGATGTGTCAACGATTCACAAGTGGATTAAAGTTCGCGATAGAATCGAGCAATGGTGCGAATCATTCGAGAAAGGTGATAAAAGCGGCTATCGTCAAATGCTTACGGCGAAAAATACCGATCTCGAAGAAGCTCTCTTTTTGTGGTTTTCGCAATGCAGAAATCGTGTTCCGCTTAGTGGTCCCATTGTTAAAAACAAAGCGTTATTGTCAAACGAAAAAATAGGCGGAAAGTGTGCCTTGCGAGAGCCCCATCAAGCGCCGACGGTTGCGAGTGGTGGGGGCGCCCGCAGTAAGCCACTTCCGGTCCCGACCCGTGGCGAAGCGCGGGACTCGATAACTGTACATTAATCGCATTTATTGTCTCACACATGCACAAACACATTTTATTTTCCATGTCACAGACGTTTTATACATAGATCATAGATGTAAAAATTATAAGATGTCAAGAAAAAAAATAATACTGATTTTTCGGGCCGTATTGTCCTCCGTCGGGAGGCAGGAGCCTTAGCAATTGAAGGAGAAGAAGAAGAGTGAACGTCGGGTGACGTCATCGTTCACCCGCGCGCAATGCAAGGCGTGAAGCGAACGCCTTAAACTCATAGACTTATATAGATAGACCGGCCCCTGCCGTGAGAGCACGCGTTAGAAGATCGACGGTGCAGACATAGCCGTGGTGGTCGGTCCTCTCTCTCTTCTGATCGCTTGGTGGGGATAGACGACTCGACTTTCTCTTTCTTCTGATTGTGAGAAGCGATCAGAAGAGAGAGAGGACCGACCACCACGGCTATGTCTGCACCGTCGATCTTCTAACGCGTGCTCTCACGGCAGGGGCCGGTCTATCTATATAAGTCTATGGGGTCTATGGTTAAACTATCGCCGTGTTGTTGCCGTGTTCAAGATGGTGTCGGCGTGCGAAACCTTGCGTCCATCCACAGAAAAGATTTCTGGATACAATGCTATTACCCTTCAATCTAGAATAAAATAGGATCTATATAGTACCAATCATATTTAGTGTTGCAGAGAGAATATTTTAATCTTAAATAGAAAATTCTTAAATCTAGAATAAAATATTCTTGATGCAATTTCTTTATAAAAATTCGAGATACGATAGAAAATTCTTAAATCTAGAATAAAATAATCTTGATGCTATCCGTTTATAAAGATTTGAGGTACAATAGAAGATTCTTAAATCTAGAATAAAATAATCTTTGGGCTACCTCTTTAATTTTCTCAAATGGATACAAATAGAAATTTGTGGCAATCTCATAATATTCTTGATTTAACAACCCAGATAGCAAAATCTGACTGGAGCACGTTTTGAAATTTATGTGCTACATATTATAGCGACAGAATGCTATCAATATTTTAGCAGGTTATGCCGTTTTAGTTAATGCCGTCAGAAACGCAGCAAAAATCAAGCACTACGTGCGTCACGATGTAATGGCAGAAATGCGGCAAAAATTGAGCCGAGATTACCAGCATAAATAGAGCAAATTTCAAACATTGTATGCTGGCACAATGTGTCCAGCAGAATGCACACTGCGATTGCACATAACTTGCTCTCACAGTGTAACAACAGATTGTCAGCAGAAATCAAACTTGTCAGCAAATACGCTATAATGGCAGAAACGCAGCAGAAGTTCAGCATGCTCTGTCGTATTGAATTAAATTCCCAGATAGCAAAATGCTAGCAGTATGCCAGCAGTATGCCAGCAGATTCAATCACGAATTTGCAGCAGATTCCGCTCCGCTGCGTCCTCATTAAGCTTTGGTTCTGCCAGCACAATGTGCCAGCACAATGTGATGGCAGAAATGCAGCAGAAACGAAGCACGGTATGCCGTCACGATATGATGCTAGAAATGCAGCTAATAACAAACAGAGCCTGCAATATTAGTTATCGACAGCAGATATGTATAGCAGAAATCGAGCATGATGTGTTGTCACGATGTGGCAGCAGAAACACGGCAGAAATGAATCAGGATTTTCCTGATGGAAAAATATCTTAGAATTATTTTTAATATATATATGTATATTTTAATCAGAATTTCTATAAAAATTTTCATATTTTCTCAGAATTTTTATACGAATTGGAACGTTTTTCAGAAAAACTCAAACAAAATCAGAATGACATATGTTTCCCCAATGTATATATACTCGTAATATGAGAAAATCTATGTTAATTTATCAGAAATTTTTATTATACATACATATTAAGAATTATTATTTTCAAAATGTTATTTTTCAAGTGTGCCACTCTATTATATGAGAGTGGACTCTACGATACAACTGAAACAAAAGTTGTGTCGTACCTTGATTTATCTTAAACTTAGGCGCTGCTTGGCGCAAGACGCTGTAGTGTTTCTTGACACCGTTCTTATAGCACTGTTCGTCAAACTTTAAATACGAGAAACAGATCATATTGGATGCCATCTATCGGCATTGAATTAGTTCGAAAATCTTCATCCAATTTAATTCAATACGACGACAGAGCATGCTGAATTTCTGCTGCGTTTCTGCCATCATAGCGTACTTGCTGACAAGTTTGATTTCTGCTGACAGTCTGTTGTTACACTGTGAGAGCAAGTTATGTGCAATCTCAGTGTGCATTCTGCTGGACACATTGTGCCAGCATACGATGTTTGAAATTTGCTCTATTTATGCTGGTAATCTCGGCTCAATTTTTGCCGCATTTCTGCCATTACATCGTGACGCACGTAGTGCTTGATTTTTGCTGCGTTTCTGACGGCATTAACTAAAACGGCATAACCTGCTAAAATATTGATAGCATTCTGTCGCTATAATATGTAGCACATAAATTTCAAAACGTGCTCCAGTCAGATTTTGCTATCTGGGTTGGATGAAGATTTTCGAACTAATTCAATGCCGATAGATGGCATCCAATATGATCTGTTTCTCGTATTTAAAATTTGACGAACAATGCTATAAGAACGGTGTCAAGAGACACGACAGCGTCTCGCGCCAAGCAGCGCCTAAGTTTAAGATAAATCATTGTACGACACAACTTTGTATCAGTTGTATCGTAGAGTCCACTCTCATATAATAGAGTGGCACACTTGAAAAATAACATTTTAAAAATAATAATTCTTAATATGTATGTATAATAAAAATTTCTGATAAATTAACATAAATTTTCATTGGGGAAACATATGTCATTCTTATTTTGTCTGAGTTTTTCTGAAAAACATTCCAATTCGTATAAAAATTCTGATAAAATATGAAAATTTTTATAGAAATTCTGATTAAAATATACATATATATATTAAAAATAATTCTAAAAGATATTTTTCCATCAGGAAAATCCTGATTCATTTCTGCCGTGTTTCTGCTGCCACATCGTCACAACACATCATGCTCTATTTCTGCTATACATCTGCTGTCGATAACTAATATTGCTGGCTCCGTTTGTTATTAGCTGCATTTCTAGCGTCATATCGTGACGGCATACCGTGCTTCGTTTCTGCTGCATTTCTGCCATCACATTGTGCTGGCACATTGTGCTGGCAGAACCAAAGCTTAATGAGGACGCAGCGGAGCGGAATCTGCTGCAAATTCGTGATTGAATCTGCTGGCATACTCCTGGCATACTGCTAGCATTTTGCTATCTGGGAATATACCTATCTGAAGGAAATCTTATTTTATTCTTGCGAGAAAAAAATTTGTAGATTGTCAGGAATCATGTGTTATTCTTTCAAGATTTTTTTGGGGATAGAATAAAGTAATGGTTTTTTATGAACAAAAACAGATATTTTTTCGTTACGTTTTATTATGATCATGTACAAGTAAACAATGTTTAATTACAATCTATAAATCTTAAAAACAATCAATAATCTGCATAAAAAACGTATTAGTATGTTATAGAGAAATCAATAAAGATTAAAACGGAACGGAACCAATTGTTGACCATTTGCAGTAATTCTGATGTTGGTTGCTGTATGGATAGCTAAATCTTCAAATTTTAAATAGTGCCATTGATCAGTGAAATTAATTTCATAAGCATGGAAATGAGTATTAAAACTTATTGTGGTAAATTCTTTAAGTAAAAAATGAACAATATTATCTCCGGATACAGATATTGTATGAATATAACCAAACTGAGGATCTTTACTTCTTTCCCACTTTACAACAACCAACATGCCATTCTCATAATAAGAGTTATTAATTTTAATCCATTTTACAATATTCCATTTTGCGACAGTTATATCTTCAGGTAATATATGACGAAAACTAGAAAATTCTTTTACTTTAGTTATAGAGACAGTCTGAACAGATGAAAATGATATTTTTAAAGATAAACCTCTCCCAGCTAGTAATCGACAGCAAAATTTAAGCTGGTGCCTTTTAGCAATAGAATAGGGAAAATTGATTCTGTTAGCGGACGAATGGGCAATTTGTTTACCTTCTTTATGTTTAGCTTCCATTCTAATACATGATAGTGGCTCAAGAGGACCTATTTCAGGAATAATGTCTGGATAATGAATATTTATATGCATCTTAGGCGTTAGATTTTTATCAAACAAGTCCAAATAGAATGAATGATGTTGTTTAAGAAGATTTTTTAATAATGGAAGTACTGTAATAGATATAAAAGGTGCAGTTAAAATATCAATAATCTGACGAGCAGTTTGATATAATTTCCAAATATCAGCGTCATTGTCAGAAATTAAATGGCCAATCATTATGCCAAAATAACGAGTAAAACAACGCATTTCACTAGCTGAGAAAACCAATCTAATTCGTTGATTATTATCTTTAGTTATGAGAGGAGGTTTATTATGCTGTTCAGAAGGACCATAATAAAAGCCTTGAATTAAATTATTTAAAGTATCTAAGTCAAATCTTTTTCTTTGTATCAAAGTATTAATTATACAAATCATTGTTTGTTTCCACACTCCCTCATCCAAGTCGTGCATAATATCTACGTGAACATTTTCAACAACATGGAAGCTTTTTAATTCATTGAAAATACACTCAGATTTAATACCAGTATCACTACTATTATTAATCATTAGATCAGCATTATAATTTATAATATTTCGACGCATTGATGGATTTGAAATAGTTTGCTTTTGCATAACTTTCTTATGCTCTTTGCATATGCGACAATAATAATTTGCTGAAAAACTTTCTACATAACCCAAAATACTGTTAGCACCTAAATTATCTCCGGTAAAAAGACACATTGCAAAATAAACCTAAGTAATCCCATCTTCTGTTACAACAGTTATGCCAATATTTTCTAAATATTTCAATTCATTTAAAACTTTACGAAAAATATTTGCATTTCCAAAGACTTTATCAGATGAATGAAAAAGATTTACAAGGAATATATTTTCAAGCGACGACTGAAATTCTGGTGGAAGACAGGCAATTCTGCAATAAGTAGCTCCCAGTTTATGCACACCAGTGTGACTTCCTAATTCTTTATTTGGTTCATAATCATCAAAATAGCAAATTAAAGGTAACACTACTTTGCCAACAAATTTTGGGTAAGACTTCCGTACACGACCCACGTCCGATTTTGATCTACTTTTGCAGGCACGTAGTAGGTACTAAAAGAAGTCGAAAGCCCCAGTGCTAACTTGCGGAAATGACTATTTCCTTAAATATTCAAATTTTTATTATTTTGCCAGATTTTGAATGTTTTGACTGCATATGCATAATATTTACCTTCTCTTCGCATATTCCATAGGGATCGGTGAAGGAGGGGGGGGGGGGGGGGTGAACGCTTTACAACTTACAAAGTACATGCGTGGACAGAGAAGCGCGTTCCACAGGGGTAGGGGTGGGTAGACCTCGCTTTACAACTTACAAAGTACATGCGTGGACAGAGGAGCGCGTTCCACAGGGGTCGGGGTGGGTGGACCTCGCTTTAAAACTTATACAAAGTACGTGCATTGGCAGAGGAGCGCGTTCCACAGGGGTCGGGGTGGGTGGACCTCGCTTTACAACTTACAAAGTACATGCGTGGAGAGAGGAGCGCGTTCCACAGGGGTTGGAGTGGGTGAACCTCGCTTTACAACTTACAAAGTACATGCGTGGACAGAGAAGCGCGTTCCACAGGGGTCGGGGTGGGTGGACCTCGCTTTACAATTTACAAAGTATGTACATGCGTGGACAGAGGAACGTGCTTCACAGGGTCAGGGGGGGGGGGGGCGCTTTATAAGTATGCGCTTTGTAAGTTGCAGCACATACAAAGCACATATTTGTAAAGCCCGTGCGTGAATGTAGTAGGTCCCCCCCCTCCCCAAGGCACAGCGCTCCAATGACGCACCATTGTGAGTAGGTCAGCTGAGTAGGTCAGTGTGTACGTTGAATGTAGTTTAGCTTTATAAAAGTTGAATTTGAAGTGTGTTATATTTTTGTGGCGGTCGGATTAATTATCTACTACATTTAGTAGATAATTAATCCGACCGCCACAAAATATAACACACTTCAAATTCAACTTTTATAAAGCTAAACTACATTCAACGTACACACTGACCTACTCAGCTATCCAGAAAACCGATCTTCCGCATACGCAGACCAAAAATCCAAAATCTAGCAAAATAATAAAAATTTGAATATTTAAGGAAATAGTCATTTCCGCAAGTTAGCACTGGGGCTTTCGACTTCTTTTAGTACCTACTACGTGCCTGCAAAAGTAGATCAAAATCGGACGTGGGTCGTGTACGGAAGTCTAGCCAAATTTTGGAGCAATATTTTCTTTCCAAAGCTTACCTTGAATAATATTGCAAAGCGAATCTGAACTATTTTTAAGTGTTTTCATATAATCCAAAATTGTTTTTAAGACATTTGGTAATTCAAGAAACCCTTTTAATACTGAACGAAGAGGAATGAACTGTCCATTAACAAGAGTTGGTACTATTGCAACTTCTCTACCAGAATTTTTTTCTTCTAGAGTGGTTCCAATTACATATGTTTCAGGCTTAATAAAAGACCCACAAGATTCAAACTGTTTCATACGTAAATAGTGATTTTCAAATCCATTGAACATATTTTGACACGAATCAAACATTCTTGCTACTTCATTCATCTCATAAAGAGAAATTTCTTTTTGCATTCTAGCTTTATCCAATAATAGAAAAACATGTCTTTTTAAAGTCATTAAAAATCCTGCTCCTAAAAGAGTTTTATGACAATCAATAATTGTTTGAACATTGTCTTCAGACAATGAAAAGCTATCATACAATGAGGCAACATAGGTGATAACAGCATTTGTTAAAGCTTGATGAAAATCGATACTGTTGTCGATTTCAGAAAGTTCAATATTAGTGAACGGGGGGGGGGGGGGGTGTAAGACCGTCCCCGAAGGCGAGATTTTCTATACTCGAAGGACCAGAGGAGGGGTAATTATAATCTCCCTCACGACTAAATTAGCGAAATAGGCGAAAGAATGCAAAAAAAAACGAAGTGCGCATGCAACGAAAAGCGAAAAGCGACTCACCGTTTGGGCGCCCGTCGTCTCCCGGTTGAATCCGATTCTCGTCCGCTCTCGTCGCATTCCACGTGGCTAGGCTCTGCCGGTCCGGCATGCAGGCGGATGCAGTAGGTTGCAGGCAGCGAGCAGGCACAGGTGCAAGGCGCAAAGCGGGCACAAAGCAGGCACAAGCAGGCGAAAGCACGAGCAAGCAAGGCAGGTGAAAGATCGGTCTCCAAGAGTGGGGGGAAGATCGCGGTCGGACGTCCGAAACTTCGTGCGCGTTCGAAAGCTCCTTATGAGCGTTTTGACGATGAGAGTGTCTGGCGATGAGTGAGTGCTCGCGGTCCTGAAACGTGCCGCGAGCGAGTACTTGCTCCCCTTTTTGGGGGTAATAGCTGCCGTCGGTGGATCAACGATGGCAGCACCAATTGGTGAGTCGCATGATTCAAAATTGTCCCGATCGCGATCCACCGACGTCACGCGAATATTAACAATTAACGACTAACAATCAAATATGCAATTAATACTAAATGTGCGCAACTAATAACTAAATGTGCCAATCGGCACTAATCGAAATCAACAAAGCAATTATAATCAAAATAAACAAGAACAATTAATCAAGTATATATACAAGGCGATACGCCGAACAATTAGAATCAGAAATATCCTTATTTTTTTCATAGTTGAATGCATCTACTGGATTTTTATTATCATTTGAATCTTTATTATCATTTGAATGTAAAATGTGAGAGGAAGTACACTCAAGTTGTATATTAGAACTTTTTAATTTATAATTTCTAACATGCTTGCTATAAGCTGACAACTTATTAAAAACTCGTATACAATTACACCAACAACATACTAATCTTTTCTGAGCTATTTCATTTGAATGAAAAAAACGTACATGACCAAGAACAGCATCTGCTGTATTATAATCTTTGTTACAAACAAAGCACTTAAACATATTTATTTTAATAAGTATATAATATAAAAATACTAATATTTTTTTAACGTAGACAAATTTTATATAATATATTAAATTAAGAAATAAAAATGTCAATATAAAACATTTCTTTTATGTTAATATCAACATAAAATGTTTTACTGTAGGGGAGACCGGGGCTAGACCGTCAACTGGGTAAATCCGTCAAATCATATATCTCGGAACCTGTATATTGTGCGAACTCGCTATTAACATTGTAAACGCTGCTTATAGTACCCATGTGACCAACGGAGTTTCGGCAGGTTACCTGCCGTCTTATGATTTTTACGAGGGCAAACGTGTTTTCGGAAGGTGAAAGTGAAATTTTCTGCGCGAGGAAATTTTGTAATATCTGCAATAATATTTGCTCTCCAAATCTCCAGGTACGTGATTATAAAGAGTAATGCATGCTGAACACGAATCCAGTGTAGTTTTTTCATTATCGTTGATGTGTAATATTTCGTGGGCGATCAAACCTGAAACTTGTGTTTGGGGCTAATCCGTCAGTAAGCACCCGGGGAAAGTCCGACAGTCTCGTTACTGTGGCGCGCCGGGCGCACGACTTCAGCTGACAGCTCACGGCAATTTCAGGTTAGGTTTCCCTCGAGCGTGATTCTGTCATCCTTGCAAGTGCGTTAGTTTGTAGATATATATAGGGAAATGGTACGCACGTATCGTCGCAAAACGACTCCCGTCGACAAGGAGAAACTCAAGAAGGAAGTTCTTGCGGTAAAAAACGATAAAATGAGCGCTTACGCAGCCGCAAAACAATTCGATGTCCGGAGAACCACGTTAAACAACTGGTTGAAGAAGAACAACGATTAACAATTATTAACAATTATTATTATTATTTATTATTAACAATTATTATTAACAATTATTATTAACAATTATTATTATTATTTATTATTTACAATTATTAACAATTATTATTATTTATTATTAACAATTATTAACAATTATTTTTAATAATGTTTTGCATAAAAATTAAAAAAAATTTTTTATATTTTTTTCTTAAAAAACAATTATTAAAATGTATCCTATTATTTTTCAGGATCAGCTATACGTATTAGTATTGAAAATGCAGTGTGACGGATTTGCCCAGGGGGGGGTGACGGTTCTACCCCGGCATTTTTGAGATTTCAATTTTTCCACCGTTGTCGTTTTTGCTCTATACCGGTTAAACAAAGCGACGTAGACAAAAACTTTCTATATAAATTTTGTAGCTAAAGGTTCACTCTTTACAATGATATACCACATTTAACTGAAATTATTTATTTTGTTGTTAAAAATCGGCACCGAAAAAAAACCGACGGATTAGCCCCGGTCTCCCCTACTAAAAATTTATATTGAATATTTTTTTGATAGAAAAGTAATTACAAAGAAAAGTAAATATATCAAAATTTAATATAGTAAAGAAAAGATCGCAAATAAGCAGCAAATCGAAAATCAATATTCATAAATAATCTTTTCTTATAAGAATATAATAAAAATTAGACTATTATTTGATTTAAACGACCAATGAGTGTAGTTACATTTGTAACTGAGCGTTTGCCTAACAAGTAAATGTCATATAGAGCTCTCTGAATAAATAACCATAAATGATATGCTTGAACTTGATATTCAGCATCAAGAGCAAAAAATGATTTAAAACATACGTCAACAGCTTGTAAAACACTTCCTACTTTCCACAGAGTGTTGTTGACGCAGACATACGCAGCAGTAATCGAATCTTCCACATTTCCGACAACAATTATATAAGGTTGGACAGTAGCACTGATAGAGGCATAATATTCAGTCCGTCTTTTCATAGCATTCAATACATCACCGCCAATCTAATGATAACAAAAAATTATTAACCTTCAGAAATAACAGAAACAAAATAATAAGATAATTTAAAAAAAGTTTCTCATATATACTTACAGCTACCGTCTGAATAAATGCTTCTCTTGCCTCTTCCTCTGATGGCTTAAGTACTTTTTTTCCAACTTTAACTCTACCTGTTGGCTTACATATAATAGATAAGATGTTTAATAAAATGTAATCTCTAACATCTGTGGAGAAAAAACAAGATAAAAAATTTATATTTAAAAAAGTAGTTTTTATATATACTATAATTTCTATGCTACAAATCATACCACATAAAATTTTCTACAAAAAATAATCATCTGATTACACTTACCATTAGATAAATCCTCATTCTGCAAGTAAGGTACAAAATCCTTCACATCATTATAATGTACAATATCATTCTGCAATATTACAAGCTGTTCCAATTTTTTGATTAAGGGCCATTTTACCAAGATATTGTTCTGCTTGCCTTCCAGACAAGCATATTTGGCAATAAGAGAGTGCAAAGAATTAAAATCATCCAAAATCTGATAATAATAAAAAAAATATTAGACCAATGTATATCTTCTAAACATGGATGGTTATCATGTAAAATATTCACAGAAACATACTAGTTTATAAGCTTGTGGTTGTTGTAAGATGTTTAACCACTGATCAATGTACTGTTGAGTTGAAATTTTTTTATTACTTATGAGATTTTTAAGACGAACCGTTTGGCATATTTTCCAATTTTCTATAACGTCTTCAAATGGTTCTCTATTTCTTTTAAGCCATTCTTGCGCAGCAAGTATTTTATCTGGTAAAATATCTGAAAGGTTCTTGCATAAAATACGCGAAATTTAAAGTTTTAATTGGTCAATAATTTTTTTAGCAATTATTTCATAATGCCGATGCATTGGACTGAAATAAATAAAATTTAAAACTAATGAGATAAGAATAAAATTACATCAATTTATAAAAAAATAAATAAACATACAACTCAGTTATTTGGAGCAGCCATTTGGTAACAGTTTCTACTACAACTTTTCGATCATTTTCATTCAGTACGCCTGATTTTGAGTATCTAATAAGCACAGCATTAGCCTTGGTATCTGATTTTAACAACTCGTGCAAATCCTAAATTTAAAAAACAAAATATAAAACAGAGTTATTATATTACAACCACTTAAAAAATCAAAAGTACTCAAAGCTATAAAATTATTAGATTTACTCATCAGTATATACAATATTAATATATAGTGTTCAAATATATTATGCAGAATCAGAATTCTGATTAGAAACAAAAATTAATTCTCTAATTCACTCTGTATAAAATATAACATTCAATTTTTATTTAATTATTACTTACTATTTCCTCTACTTCCACTAAAGCCCTTATATTGTTTTGCCGTTTACTTCGTATTTGGGATTTATCAAGTAGTGGTTTATGAATGTTTTGTTCAGGATCAGATATCGACAGAGATCGAGTCTTGTCAATAGACGAATTTGAAGATGGATTAGTGTTTTGTGCTAAATCTGATGATCGCAAAAATTCTTGTACTTTTAATGTACATGTTAATGACTGAGATGTTGATGGTCGCGAAGATTCTTGTGGTTCTTTTAATATACGTGTTGACTGAGATGTTGATGATCGCAAAGGTTCTTGTGGTTCTTTATTTAATATAAGTATCGATGACTGAGATGTATCCGATGTACCCACTACTGATATATCACTACCTCCATATATCTTAAAAAGAAAAGGTAAACATATATGTACATTTCTATTGTATATGTACAATAAAACTTTTTTTATAATTATATTTACTAAATAAATTAAATAAAATAAACTTTAGAAAAAAAACTTAGAAAAAATAAGAAAAAATAAAAGAGCGAAAACGAGAAAAAAGGAAAGAGAGAAATAAAACATAAATATAAATATAAAATATAATAAAAAATTACAAAAGAAAATAAATCAAGAAATAAATTGTATGATTATTTTGTTAATTGATTGAATTATATGAAATGGGAATAAATACCTCATCAATAATTATAGGAAATGAATTTGAAGAAGCCCTAACAGTCGGCGACGAGCACGAAGATGTTAATGATGGTGTGCAAAAGGATAAAAATGGTGAATTAATGTCCTGTAAAATTAATGAATTAACATCAAATTTATAGCACTTATATAATTTGCGATAACATAATCTGTGCAATAATGTTGCATATATCTTGGCAGATCAACCGTAATATATTAAATAATTAATAATAATTGAAAATTGCAGATTATACATTCAATAGATAATCATATACCTTTCATTTTCAAAACAAATTAATTAATTAATACGTTCAATCATAAAACGAGCAAGATGCAATCTTCTTCAAGCACCAGTAATATTTAAAAAGAGAAACTGGTAAAATACTTATAGAATTATTAAATAACATTACAAATTTTTAATAATATTTAAACATTATATTCAATACAAAGTTGTAATATTTAACTAATTGTAAGTCTAAATCGAAAATTATTTTTGAATACCAAACAGAAAAAAGAAAGATCATGCTTACAAGTTTATTTGAAACCATAAAAGAAGTGTACTTGTGTATAAACCTCAACTGATCCCCTATAGTAAAAGATGGAGTGGGAAATAGCACAGGAATTTGACTTGGAGTTAAATTTAAAAATGTATTTATATCCACACCATTGTCTGAAGAAGAAAAAAATGTAAGTAAAAATAAGTAAAGCTCATACAAGTAAAGCTACAAAAATTGATCATAATATGTATTAATAAACTAATAAGCATGCATATAAATAAAATTAATAAACATTTTGACTATAAGAAAACCCGGGACTGCAGTAATTTTTTCCTTAGGACGGAAACGTGAAAAGAAAAAATTTTTCCATTAACTTTAACGGTAAAAATTATTACTTTTTACGTTTCTGCCCTAATTTATTAAATATATTATATAAGCGAATGAATAATATTTAATTTGTATATGATCTGACATTTGATCTGCATGTACTTATATATATTTTATTATAAGCTTTCTCTAATATATTAATTAACTGTGATATAATCATTAAAAGAAGTATATGTTTCTATCTCATTTTTGGTAAATATGCATATTAGGTCCAACCTCACCGATGACCTTGACCTTGACATATGTTGTCAAGGTCATCCTCCTGAGTGACCTTCAGAAGGTTTTAGCCGGCGGTCATCATTCGTTAAAAAGTTATTAACAAAAAGAAAATTGAAAATATAGCAGTTGTTTTGAGCATTGAAAGGCATAAACGACCTTGACCTTGACATATGTTGTCAAGGTCACCCTCCTGAGTGACCTCCAGAAAGTTTTAGCTGGCGGTCATTGTTTATTCAAAAGTTATA
The DNA here is from genome assembly GCA_035220615.1 of Leptothorax acervorum. Taxonomy (NCBI): domain Eukaryota; kingdom Metazoa; phylum Arthropoda; class Insecta; order Hymenoptera; family Formicidae; genus Leptothorax; species Leptothorax acervorum. The sequence goes on from JASTWQ010000868.1 coordinate 41,219, forward strand.
AACAAAAAAAAATTTAGTGGGGAAAATTATTTAAAGCAGTGAATTGTTGGTATATTGAAAGGAAAGTTATTTAAGGCAGAGAATAGAGAGTATGTGCTTCAACTTACAAAGCACATACAAAGCACACACTTGTAAAGCGCGTCACTAACCTATAGGTTAGTGGTGCGCTTTACAAGTGTGTGCTTTGTATGTGCTTTGTATGTGCTTTGTATGTGCTTTGTATGTGCTTCAACTTACAAGTATGTGCTTTGTAAGTTGAAGCACATACTCTCTATTCTCTGCTTTAAATAACTTTCCTTTCAATATACCAACAATTCACTGCTTTAAATAATTTTTCCCACCAAATTTTTTTTGTTTATAACTTTTTAATAAACAATGACCGCCAGCTAAAACCTTCTGAAGGTCACTCAGGAGGGTGACCTTGACAACATATGTCAAGGTCAAGGTCGTTTATGCCTTTCAATACTCAAAAAAACTGCTATATTTGTCAAACTCTTTTTGTTTATAACTTTTTAATAAACAATGACCGCCAGCTAAAACCTTCTGAAGGTCACTCAGGAGGGTGACCTTGACAACATATGTCAAGGTCAAGGTCATTGGTGAGGTTGGACCTAATATGCATATTTACCTCATTTTTTTACGACAAAAATACTCGGTACATATCAGCAACTATAATCAATGTATTCAACAAAACTGGTCATACATTCTCATTCTGATTCAGTTATTATCAATTATAAATAATTAGGCTTCCAATTACATACATATGTATATACTTACTTGAGAAATGAGATTCGAGATGCGACATCTCCATATCCTTTAATATGTCTTCTACAGTTATGTATGTGAGATCCATCATGTGTTCTAATGATGGTTGTTATAGGTATAAAGAAACACGACACAGAGAAACACGACTAATTGAGGTAACCGTCCCGATACGACGATCGCGCGGCACGTACTCCCGACGTTGACCGTGCACGACGCACTCTCTTGTTCGCGTCACATGCTCCAAGCATGCCCTAACATGTTTCTACTCACTCCAACGCATTCCAATGAAGTACGTTGGAGTGAGCAGGAACATGTTGGGGGGGCATGCTTGGGGCATGCGACGCAAACAAACCTTCTATTATGTTATCGGTATGGTCACGGTAATCGTCTCAATAAGACGATGGCATATTTTGCACGGCACTCCTGATGTTGCACGACGCACACTTTTACACGTTACGCGACAACGGGAAATCAATGCGGGACGATATTCGGTACGCGAAATCGCGCTGCGATCCGCGTATACTGAACTACGCGACGTTGGGTGAGGTTTGGCGTCGACAAAAGACAGTAGCACACATCGCGCCAAATATTATGGCGCTAACATCGCGCGCTCTAATATCGAGTAAAGACTTATTCTAAATGCAAGAATATATAAACTTAAATTTATATATGTTACTCTTGTCTCAAGATAGTAAATCAATCTCATTTTAAACATTGCGAGCTATAACATCGAGTAAAGAATTATTCTAAACGCAAGAATATATAAGCTTAAATTTATATATGTTACTCTTGTCCCAAGATAGTAAATCAATCTTATTTTAAACATCGCGAGCTATAACATCGATTAAAGAATTATTCTACATGCAAGAATATATAAGCTTAAATTTATATATGTTGCTCTAGTCTCAAGATAATAAGTCAATCTTATTTATTCGCGAGAGGAGAATAGGAATTATTGATTTAATCTAAATATTGTTTTATTTTTATGCTACTTTAGGTTGTAATGAGATTAAATGTGTCAAGAATATCTTTTGTCTAGTAATCAGAAATCTTTTCTGAGGGTGTCGGGAGTCGGGGAGTGATTCAGTAATCGCGTTTCTCGCGTTGAGTCCATCGATTCTCGATGCCGTGCTTAAATTCCGTATAGGTACTGTGCAATCGCGTGTGTGTGTGTGCACTCGCCGTCAGCGGAGTTCCGGAGTCCGAGCGGAAAGGCAACGCGACGCGACGGCCGCGGCGAGGACTTCGGCGATCGCGAGAGCGCTCCGTCTGCGAGGGACATCTCGACTCCGATCGGCAGCTTCCAGGAGTTCCAGGATCTCATCGCCGCGGCCGTCGCAGAGATTCGTGTGCCGTCGATTTGTCCGAGATTCTTCCCGGATGCGCTTCCGCACACCAAGCCGGTGAGTACCCCTGCTTTTCATCTGCATGCTACGCGCTGCGGCGCGGCGAGAAAAAGCGTGTAATATACGTCTAATAATGACCCGAGATTCCGTTGCATGCCGAGAATCATTATGCAGCCGGTCATCTTCTAATGCACGAGGTAGCGCAAGCAAGCCACCGTGGATTCTAATTCCAGAAAGAAATTGTTATCAGGAGTAGTGCGGGATCAGCGCCCTTATTTAAATTAAAAATTGTTATAAAGACGAATGCGAAAGGATGTGATGCTCTTCATACGAAACAGTATTTAGTGTCGTAAAGAAAAATTTATTATGAAAAGAAACTTTAAAAGTAACAAATGTGTCCGTATACGGATGTAAGTAGTTTTTCGTAAAACTAATTCGATTTTTATTTCTTTTTCTTTTAGTTTTATTTTATTCTCGTGTTAAATGCATATATATATTTAAATAATATATAACAAAGACTGTCGCGAGATTTCAGGACCAGAATATATATAAGCCATTAGACAATCCTTATATATCGCATAAAGTAATCTCGCCGATATTTTATGTAAGAAGATTAAATCCCTTTAAACCTCTTCCATTAGGATCGTATATTTCTGTGCCATCACCCGGAATTATACCGGTCGGCGACGTGCAAGTCGACCTCCGCGTGGAAGAAGAGAGAAACTTTGACCGCAATATACTCCGAGATTCACCTAGGTGACTTATCTCTTTCGCGTGAGCATAAATAAAATTTGTTTCCTGTCTTTTTCGGCACAATTTCTGCTACGAAATATGCACGCATATTGTTTTTTGCAAGAAGGTGAATATTTCTCAGGTGAAAATTCCATTTTGTGAGACGATGAAAAATATTAACTTCATTTTAACAAGTTAACACGTTTTCTTACCGCTTTTTTTTGTGTTTATCAACTTTTTTTGTTGAGAGATTTTTATATATTCAAAACGTTCATGGTAAAGTTACAAATTGCAACTTCATCAATTACAGCTCTAAGTTTCATTATTTATACATATACATATATATGTATACATGTATCGTAGATGAAGTCGTTTCATTACTAATTATAGATACATGTAGATAAAAGATAATTCGCGCTTTGTTTATTATGAGAGAGAGCTGGTATTCGTGCTTTTGAATATTTCTTTCGTCATAATAACCTCGTACAGCAATGCACTCTGCCCATCAGCGATTGTAAAGTTCTGGAGAATAGTGGCGTAAGCGAGTTTCTTTTAGCGCTTTCAGTATTGTTTTCGCAGCAGTGCGCACCGCGTCAGCATTTCTGAAAGGACGACGTTTCAGCAATTGTCTCACCCTTAGATAGAGGTGGAAATCAGTTGCTGATAGTTTAAAAAGAACTATCCACTTAAGGCCTTTTACTAAGGCAATAAGGATAATTAACTTTGTTCAAGTGAAATAATTAATAAATAACTGAACTCAAATTTTACTTTTTGCAAAATTCTTTTTTAGAATTTTATTATAATTCACAAAACAAGTTTTTTTTTACATATGGGAAAGATGTCTATTACAATGTATGTGTCTTGTTTATTACAGTAAATATTCTCTCTCTCTCTCTCTCTCTCTCTCTCTCTCTTTCTCTGTTTAATGATTTTTATATTATGTTTTATACCTGTAGTAAGTATATACTTTCATTATGTGGGAGGTATAATATTATATCATAAAATTATTTGATGTACCTATCTCAATTTATTGTTCAACACTTTGAATAAGGAATGAGCTTAGCTGCAAGTGATTCTGTAACGCTTAATCTTCATTTTCTTGATAATAGGAGTTTTTTACTACCGCTTTCGGTAATTTAGGCGGATATTCACAATTTAATTGGTTGTAAAGTGTGATTGACTGCGTCATTTGTCTTTAACACGTTCGCTGTTTGTCACTTGGATCAAACTCATTATGTGTCTTCCACTATTCCACTCGTGACGAATGAAAAATGTTTGAATAATATTGAACTAAAAGCAAACATAATAGATAACAAAATTATTTATGCAAATTTAACGTACAAAATAAAATAAAAAAAAAATTGTTTACAAACTATTTCTCAGATTTTCATATGAATAGAATAAGTATGGGAATAGTGCGCACTACTCACATCTGTATACGGACACATTTGTTACTTTCAAAGTTTTTCTTTTCATATTAAATTTTTCTTTATGATACTAAATACTATTTCGTATGAAGAGCATTTACATCCTTTCACATTCGTTTTTATTAACAATTTTTAATTTAAATAAGGGCGCTGATCTCGCACAGCTCCTGATGACAATTTCTTCTGAGTCTCGCGTTAATATAATATTTCAAACTCATTATGTTTGATCTCGTTTGATTTTTTTCAATCTAATGAAAAAATAATTAATCCAATGAGAATCCTCATATATCAACGTGGAGATTGGCAAAATTTCCGATATGTGCACGAACAAAGGTAAAGTGATGTTGAGAGTTTCTTTTGATCATGAAAGCATTGTCCAAGCCGGATTCCTTCCTGCAGTTGGTACGATAAAAGCGCATTACTGTGAAGTACTTCAGGCATCTGATGTTCGAAATTAGATTAAACGAAATAAAAATCAACAAAATGAGCTTGAAAAGATTGGATTTTGTTGCATCGCGAATTATTGCAAAACATATTAACCTTCTGATAAACTTAAAATAAAAAACGGCTATTGGACTTGATAATCGATAATAAAGCATTTATATGTTATTAATTTAAATATTGATTTGCTTATATTGTTTTTTATAAATTACTTGAAAAGTAGATAAAACATATTGTTGATTGTTGAAACAATTTATAGCCGAATTTTCCGTCTGAGCAATTTAATGTAATAATTAATTATTGAATCATTGATTGCAGAAAATCAATTATTGAATTATTTAATAAACCACTATATAATATTTTATTTGTTCGAAGCTAGATTGTAATAGGCCATTTAATATTTAAAATCTTATTAATAAGACTTGATAATTATTAACGAAAATTTATTGTGTAATTTGTTAATATACATTTAATATTTACGTAACATAAAAGAAAACAATTTTTAAATAATAATAAAAATTTTAAGAATACATAAGAAGAAACCATGTTTAAGTTAATATAACACAAAATTAAAAATTAATATAATCTGTGATTTATTAAAGTCCTTTGTGATTGTTATGGACTACGGAGCTTACGGAAATTTGTAGATGGTCTGCGTGGCTATAATTGTACGTTGCAATAACGTTGAGCGCAATAAATCACATTCTTCTGGCACTTGCGTGGCTTTAATTAATTTGTAACGAGTTCGCACAAGTTACACATTGATAAAGCCGACGTATTAATCATCGTTGAACTGTTGTGGAGGCTTCTTTTTTCACATCGTTCTCATTTTCTTTCAAGTTAATCATCTTGCTGCTTCTTCGCGCAACTCATAATGATAAACGCGTAGCGTTGGGAAGTTTTTAAAACATCTGCCCGTATCTCGTGATAGACTTCATTTTACACCGCACGACCGTCATAAAACATGCAAATGTCTTGGGAATATCTGCACCTCGGTTCGTATCGATCCTGTCGGATGAGCGTAATTATTATAGGTGGGTATATTAGGCTCGAAAAATGATAATATATTAGTCTGATCAACCGAGCCGCCGTAGGCGGTGAAGGTTGATACAGATTATACGAGTGTCTCGCCCGAGAGATTACGAAGGTAGTACCGCTACTTTATACCTTACAAGCCACAATTTTAGAGTCAAATTTTTTGATTCTGCCGCCATATATGTGTATCGTGGCGGCCTCAGTCGCTCTTGTTTGTCATTCTGTTTAAAGCTGTTCTAAAAAATTATTTTAACAATTTCATATATATATATATATACCACTATCCCGTATATGTATACAACAATATGTATACACTCAATACAATCATACATATATAAATGTTTTATGTATATCATACATACAATCATACATATACAAATGTTCCATGTGTATATCTTTTTTTTTTGTTTTTTTGGGTGGGATAGAAATTAAAGGTGTGGGAATCTCTCGGGCCAGACACTCGTATAACCTGTATCAACCTTCACCGCCTACGGCGGCTCGGTTGATCAGACTATTATACTTCGTGTCTCGCCCTTCGAGATTACGAAGGTAGATCTTTAGAGCTTAAATAATTTTTTGGATGAAATAAACTCTTTTCTTTTTTTTTTTTTTAATACATATACATATATGTAATGCTCGCAAAGTTGTCTTCTGAGCAATCATAATATGTCGCGTCGATGCTCGAAAATCGGTATTCAGTTTCGCTAAGCTCCGACCGCGTATAATTTAAAACTACCAATTTTTAAAGCTAGCTTTATATCAGCTAGCTCTCATATAATTAATTATAGCGATTAATTGGCATGCCTCGTTAAGCAGCGTGCCAATCATAGGTCTATTATAGAAATCTGCAAATACTTTTGAGTTTAAAGACCAATCAGTTCTACTCGCTTTATTTCTTCAATACTCCTTATTCATATGCTTTTGATGCATGTCTAGTGCGATGTAAATCTTTTGTCTATTTCAAGAACAGCTAGGCATGATCTTATCCATCAGCCTAGTGTATCTTCTTTTACAATATTATGCAGTTTCTGAAAGAAATAAATAACTTATCTTCTCCATTTCTCACTGTCCTGGTGACTTCCAAGTAATACAGTAGTGTATTTGCAATACATAGGCCAGGATTTCCTTATTTTTCTTTAAGACGGTCTTGTAATCGTTGCATAAGGTTGATTTCATTTTTTCTGAGGCATTAATTTTCTTTAAAACATTTATATAATTATTTTACTGATTTGACGGAAGACTGTTTTCTTCTGGCCTGAAATATGTACTCTATGAACATGTTCGTCACTATTTGTGCATCCGTCCTCATTTTTATACAATGTGATGCATTTCTGTATCCAATATTTTCCTCTTCTAGTGTAATTATTTTTTTGAGGATTTGAATTTTCTTTTTTTGTATATCTTTCCGAATCATTGGATCTGTCACTATTTGACCTGGTACATGTTTCTTGATTTTTCGTAATTATTTCTTCTTTGTATTGCAACAGCATATTACAGTAGTCTTGAGCATCCTCAAAGTGTATAATATGCCTCGAACTTTTATTGAGTTTATCACACTTTTAGTAGAATCACTTATGGAAAACACTCTACTGGATTTTATGTTTCTTAGCATACTAAATTTTTGGGGGAACCTTGGACGTTTATGCATGTTGTTGGTTTTTCTTCCTCTCCTATCCTTTCTCTTTTAAAGATGTTTCTTCTTCCAAAGATCCTTTCTTTTCCAAAGATCCTTTCTCTGCCTCATTTTCACTTTTGCTGCACTTTGTTAATATTTTATTTCTTTCCGACATTAATTGCATAAAAACCGCTATTTTCCGTTTCTAGTTGTGTAATTCTTCTTTGCAGGATTTGAACTTCTATTTTTAGTAGTAGATACAACTTTTGTACCCTGTGGGCCTTTACGTATGAGCTCGTAGCTCCGTCAATATTGCGAATTTCAAAAAATCCTTTTACAAAGATATTCTACATACATGTAGGAATACAAATCAGTAAAAAAAATCAATTTTTTGAAGCCGTCAGAGGTGAATGGCCTCTTAAGTGTTCTTTGCAGTGTTTTTTACTTTTTACAACACTATCGTTAAACGATATTTTCAAGGAGTAAGTTTCTTAGATTCTAGTACGCAATGAATTTCAATGCATTTTTCTTATTTTAGACAATAATTTAAAAAAAGTTTATTTTAAACGTCTATTAAAGAAACAGAATATAAAATTAATTATAAAATAAAAAACATAGTCATGATTTATAAAATTTGAGCACATAAGAATTATTTTGTAAAACTTGAATGTGTAAAATGTATAAAATGTTTGTAAAAATTTTCTAAAATTATGCAGAAATGCAGTGGTCTCTATTACCTTTTTTAAGGTAACATTCCGCGTTGCCGTAATGGGTTTTTATCTGTAACATAATAAAAAGAATGTTTTATTTATATACAGGGTGATTCAGAATAAGTATATTGTCCTGAAAATCTCACATTCTTGACGCGATTCAAAGACGATTTTTCCTCTACAAAAAATTTCCCCGAAATTTAGCTTTTGAGTTACTATCTTTTTAAATTTTTAAAATTTAAAAAATGTTTTTAATTTTTTTAAAATAAAACCATTAAAATTTATAAGCAGTATACCCGGAACTACGAGTTATTAAAGTAAATAATTACCTTATTACATGTACAGGAGGTAGGCCTAGGCAAGGGCGGCGCGACTCACTGACATTCACTGTTGCAAGCGCTTATGTGAGGCCAAGTGAGGCACCTGCTGCGATCAGCTGATTGTTGCACACTTCTTTCTCTCTCTCATTTACTCAATCACTCGTCACTTACTCACTCACGTTTCACTTCGTTCATCTCGAAGGAAGAACCGTAACACACCCGGCAGCGCAACACACAACAAACGCGTTATCACGCCATGTATCAAGAGACACGGTAACAGCCGATAGTGTCTCGCGCCAAGTACACGCGGAGCGAGACCACCCCGTAACTCTTTTACGCGACGTGACGAGTTGCGATTTACTTGGCAAGCAGTCGACCGATTTTTGGTTATGTTATTGTTGTATTGCACTCGGTGACCTCGGTGTGCACTCCGGTGTACTCCCTCCAGCTCTCCGCACGCTGGCAGGGCGAGTACACACCGAGGTCACCGAGTGCAACACAACAATAACATAACCAAAAATCGGTCGACTGCTTGCCAAGGGGTGGTCTCGCTCCGCGTGTACTTGGCGCGAGATACTATCGCCCGTTACCGTGTCTCTTGATACATGGCGTGATAACGCGTTTGTTGTGTGTTGCGCTGCCGCGTGTGTTACGGTTCTTCCTTCGAGATGAACAAAGTGAAACGTGAGTGAGTAAGTGACGAGTGATTAAGTAAATGAGAGAGAGAAAGAAGTGTACAACAATCAGCTGATCGCAGCAGGTGCCTCACTTGGCCTCACATAAGCGCTCGCGACAGTGAATTTCAGTGAGTCGCGCCGCCCTTGCCTAGGCCTACCTCCTGTACATGTAATAAGGTAATTATTTACTTTAATAACTCGTAGTTCCGGGTATACTGCTTATAAATTTTACTGGTTTTATTTTTAAAAAATTAAAAAAATTTTTTTAATTAAAAAAATTAAAAAAAATAGTAACTTAAAACCTAAGCTTCGGGGAAATTTTTTGTAGAGGAAAATTCGTCTTAGAATCGCGTCAAGAATGTGAGATTTTCGGGACAATATACTTATTCTGAATCACCCTGTATATCAAATATTTACTTCATTATATAATACTATAAGGTATTGTGTGAGAAATTTAAAAGGAAAACCTGAATTGGTACACAAAACCTCGATATTTTACTTAAAAAACGCCCGCAAAAACCAAGGGATGAAATGGCTGCTCGGTAAGTGAAATATCAAGGTTCTGTGTACATCGCAAGCGAGCAATCTCGAAATTTCCGAAAAACCTCCCGGGAAAACCAATGGATAAAACCAATACGTACATGTTTTATTTTTTTTTTTTTAATATTATTTTAATTTTCCTTGCAGCTTCCATTATATTTTCTACTTCCTTCAAGCAGTCATTGGTCAGCGGCGTTCTGTAACAAAATATTTAATATCTATTAAAATATGGCGTTATATATTTCTTAAAAAAATATTACACATCTACAAATCCTGTTTCTAGGAGAACTCGCTAAAAAGAGGGTTAAATAGCTGGGAAGATAGAGAGATAATGGTGAAGAAAAAGTTGCTTGGTAAAGGAAGTAAGATCTTTATAGATAACGATCTGACAGCAAAAGAGAGACAGATACAGAAACTTCTGTGGAATATAGTGAAGGATAAAAGAGAAAAAGGAAAAAGGGCAACAATAGGATACCAAAAAATATGGATAGAAAATTGTGAAATGAGATGAAACGAAAGTACAGAAAAGCTGGAAGAAAGAAGAGATTTTCGAGGAGAATGTAGCAGAACCGGACGACAGAGTAGGAAGCCTAGCTGAAGGAGAGGAAGGAGAGAGGAGAGATGGTTTAAAAATTTGCTTCTGGAATGTAGCTGGGGCAATGAATAAAGGAGAAGACACATGGGAGTATCTGGAGAGATTTGACATAATAGGGTTAACAGCGACATGGGTGGAGAAGCACACATGAAATAGGATCGTCAATAAATTAACACAATTAATACTAGAGTTAAGTCTCTTCTTAACAAATGTACACACAGACAGATGATCCTACACCTACTAATGACAATAATAAACAGCACTCTTGGTTCACTATCCCACATGTTTCTAACATTTCGGAAAAATTTAGAAATGTTACCAAGGATTTAAATGTTAATCTTTTTTTCTTTGGTTTGAATAAACTATACGTAATTTTGTTAAAGTACAGAAGGACACTCTCCCAATCCAATCAAATAAGAATGTTGTATATAAAATCTCATGTAAAAATTGTGAGACTTCATATGTCGGTCAAACCATAAGACAGTTGAAAACGAGGATTTCCGAACATCGCAATCACATCCATAGAAATACATCAACGCAATTAGTGATTACTGAACACAGAATCAACTTCGACCATGAATTTGATTGGGAGAATGTGTAGATCTTAGACAAAGACAGATTTTTATCAAAACGGCTATAGTTTCCGAAATGGCCTATATTTAACTTCAAAAGAATAGACTTAACTCTCAAACGGATACAGAATTGTTGCATCATGCATATGTATCCATATTAAACTATAACGACCTGCCGTTTTGTATATCGAACTCGGACTTAGCTCGCCGGATCAGGGTTCGATGGTAGGCCCAGAAACAATAATTAGAATGTTAGTTAACACACACACAGATGTTTATTCGTTATTACGGTTTTACATGGATGTGCCAGTGCACACGGTGCCGTATTACAATGAGTATTAACGCACGCGGCGCGGGGGTTACGCAAGGACGGACGCGCTATTTACAATAGGTGCAAGTGCACATGACTTTGACATTTATTACAATAAGTATTATACGCTCGGACGCCATACGCGGTATATAAAATAGTGCGGGTGCACACGACGTGGTATTTCATACGGAGACGAACGCGATATATACCGTATATGCGAGCGTACACGGTGCGGTATTTACACGGTGCGGGTGCACACGACGCGGTATTACGATATGCATTTAGCGTACGCGGCGCGGTGGTTATATGAGGATGGACACGCTATTTACAATGTATGGTGCACACGGTTTCGACATTTAGAATAATACGTAAAAGACGTAAGACGCGGTATACACAAGTAGTACGGATGCACGCGGCGCGGTATCTGATACGGAGACGGACGCGTTAGTTTACCGGGTGCGCGAGTGCACGCGATGCGCGATTTTCCCTAGACGCGCGTGGATACGAATGCCAGGAACGGTCGGTCCGGTGCAGGCGGGCCGGCCGTTGGGTTCGGGAATCCGGAGCTTCTGGCGACAAGATTCGCTTGTCACGAGGCCGAGCTCCCTCGACCCCGCTTTACCGTTGCAACCGGGACTTTAGTTCAGGGAGTTCGGACGACAACCAAGAGCTCTTGGTCGAGGCTCAGATCTCTGGACCCCGTTTTTAGCGTCGCCCTGGGAATCGAGGATAGGTAGTCTTTCTCGAGAACAGCGGAACCGATGCCGAGCTCGAGATGGAGAAAAAGGTCTCGTTTCGCCGAAACGCCGATCTTTTATACCCCTCCGGAGCGGTATCGGTGGGAGGCCGGTTCCCTCTCCCCCGTGCGAACCGCGCGGCGGTCGGAGCGGGGCGAGACTCCGCGCTCTCGCGCTCGGCGGCGCTCGGCTCCCGTCGACGTTCGTCGGCGTTCGACGGGGCTCCGAAGGGGTATCGGTGCTGCGAGCCGATAATTGCTTGCGCACACGATATCTTTGGGCAATTAAAAGAAAGGTGGGCGCACCGCGCCCTATCTTCGCCCGACGGGTGATCGGTCGGGCGGTATCCGGCGGGTGTTAGCCGGGAGACGATGCATTCATAGGGTGCATCGTTACACCACTCCCCCTCTTAGAAGTGCCTGAATCTAGAGGCACATGCTGGCCGGTCGATGGAGCCGGTTGGTTTCAGGACCCCTCAGGTCGATCTCGCCTGCGTCTTTTCCTTGATCCATCTGACGGATCCGTCGCCGTTAAAACGAATGTGCCAGCGACGTGATCCGAGCCGGGGTTTATATTCCCGCGAGACGTGGCGGGCAAAATGCGGCACCTCCACGGTGACCCCGGGCCCGACCTCGATCTGACTGGGTGGTGGCGGCAGTGGTCCCATCACTCGTGACGGGTTGAGTGTCGGCCACGGGCGCCTGGATGTCTCGGCCGGCGATCGGGTGCGTCGAGGCGGTGGTGGTGGCGGCGTTTCCAGGAGCCAAGCCTGCTTCGCCCTGTTGGCTGCGTCGGACCGCTGGATGATCGTGCCGACCCGCGGCACTGTTTTCGGCCGTGCCGGTCCGGTTGGTGGCGGCGGCGGCGGCAGCGTCGTCTCGGGCCCTCCCCGATACAGGGTGGCCCACCCTTGCTCGATCCCGGGATTGGCCGGATCGTATTCCTCGGCTTCCTCGCCGAGGATTGTCGCGATTTCTTTCAAGATGTCTCTTGACGTTGTCGACGTGTCGTCCGTCATGGTTCCCGTCGTTCTGCCGGTTCGTTCGCTTGTGTCTCGGTACGCCGGGTGACATCGTGTTCGTATTTATTCGTCGAATAACAATACTAGAGGTCGCGTAACAATGTTTATCCCGCGGTCGGTTTGGTTTTCGATATGCTGTTTGCGGAGGCTCGCTTATTTGAACGGTGGCCGCGGACGGCTCGAGCGAGTTCCCCCCCGCCAAGGTCTAGATCGTGCGCGGCGGGTGTCGGTTCGGCAGGGGCGCGTTTAAGATCTTGTACGTGCACGTGGCGGTAATATTTTCCCGAGCGGTTACGGAGATCGACGATTACTGGCGAGATTATGCGGCGAATCTCCAGCGGGCCGATAAACTTGGGAGCGAGTTTCGCGTTAAATGCCGCTTCTTTGTTTGACAACGGCCGATCCCGCTTCCAGACCCACTCCCCGATACGCGGTCTCCATTCCCTACGGCGGAGATTGTAATGCTTCTCCTGGTGCTGGAATGCGCGAGCCAACTGGACCTTCACTAGGTCGTACGCCTCTGTCAGGCGGCGATGCACGGTCGACGGTGGGACCGGGTCGCCGTGCGGCGCGCTTTCCCCGGGGCGGCGTAATTCGCGGCCGTGATTTAAAAACGCCGGAGTGTAGCCAGTTGCGTCGTGCGTCGCGGTGTTATACGCGAATTGAATTTCCGATAGGTGCTCGTCCCATGCCTTGTGCTTTTTCGCGTACTGTGCGATCATGGTCTTTATTACGCGGTTAGTACGTTCCACGGGGTTACAATGGGGCGCGTATGCCGGTGTGAAGCGTTGGCGAATCCCGCAGTCGGCTAGTAATTTGGCGAGCTGTTTGGATTTTAACTGCGTGCCGTTGTCCGATAGGAGCTCGTCCGGGCACCCGTGTCGGAGGATAACGGCCTCGGTTACGTTTTTTACGATCGCTGTCGCGGTGGCTCGACGTAATGCTCGGAGCTCGACCCATTTAGTAAATCGGTCCTGCATGTTGAGAAGCCAGATGTGACCGGCGGCGGACCGCGGAAGCGGACCGACGAGGTCGATAGAGACCTGCTGCCACGGATGGTCGAGAGCGGTCGGATGCAATTGTCCGGCTGGTTTTTCCTGGGCGACCTTGTGCGCTAGGCACGTCGGGCATTCGCGTACGTATCGGGCGATATCGCGGAACATTCCGGGCCAGTAATATCGTTGTGCGATTCGCGCGATTGTTTTTGCAATTCCCAGATGGCCGGCGGTGGGCGCGTCATGGTACCGTTCGAGGAGCAGGGCTCGTTGGTCCTTCGGTACGCATTCCTTCCATTGATCGCCCGCCGCGGTATCCTTGAAATCGAGCGTATGCAGTACGTGTTTCCACAACCGGCCGTGGTCGACTCGTAAGTCGGGTACCTCGTGAGGCGTATTATTCGCTGCGTGCCACATACGCGTATACCACGGGCATTTTGCTTTCGTGACGCCGAGAATTTCGGGTTGCCGGGACAACGCGTCAGCCACCTTGTTGAGCGTTCCTTTGCGGTACTTGACCTCGAAATCGTATTGCTGCAATTCGAAGGACCACCGCCCCAGCCGACCGGACGGAGACTCTAATTTTTGCAGCCATTTAAGTGACTGGTGATCCGTGACCACCGTGAACCGGTACCCCTCGAGATATCCGCGCATTCGACGAATTCCCCATACGCCAGGCACTCCAATTCGGTTGCGCTGTAATTCCGCTCGGCGTTATTCAGGGTGCGACTTGCGTACGCGATAACGCGCTCCCCCTCGGGAAAGTATTGCGTCAGCACGGCCCCTAGGCCGGTGGTGCTGGCGTCGGTTTGTAGGTGAAACTGTCGCGTAAAGTCTGGACACGCGAGCACCGGTGCGGTCGTCAAGACTTTTTTGAGCGCTTCGAATGCGTTCTGCTCGGTTTCCCCCCAGAGCCACCGGGCTCGCTTGCGCGTCAGAGCGGTGAGCGGCGTGGCTAGGGTGGCGAAATCTTTGATAAAGCGACGATACCAGGACGCGACTCCGAGAAATTGTCGCACCTGGCGGACGTTCTGCGGGGCCGGCCAGTTAGCGACGGCGTTAATTTTTTCGGGGTCGGTTCGGATTCCGTTGCGATCGACAATATGGCCAAGGTACTTAATCCGCTCGACGCAAAATCGACATTTCTCGGGATTGATGCGGAGGTGTGCTTCGCGGAGCCGGCGGAACACCTCACGCATAATCCGTAGATGTTCTTCGAATGTCGTGCTAATGATGACAATATCGTCGAGATATACAAACACATGCGGTTCTAACTCGGGGCCTAAATGGTGTCGAGCAAACGCTGAAACGTGGCCGGCGCTGAATGCAGTCCAAACGGCATGACCTTGAACTGCATCAACCCTTTGCCCGGAACAGTGAACGCGGTCACGGGTCGGCTCTCCGGCGCGAGGGGTACCTGCCAATAACCGTTCTTTAAGTCGAGAGTAGTCAGGTATCGGGCCCCCCGTAATTTGTCTAACGTCGCGGTGATCTGGGGCAGCGGGTACGCGTCCTTCTCGGTTACCCTCGTTGACCCGGCGGAAATCGATACAGAACCGCGATTTTCCGTCCTTTTTCCGTACAATTACAACCGGCGAACTCCATGCGCTATGTGACGGTTCGATGACGCCGTCTTTTAGCATCTTGTCGACCTCCGTGTCGATAATTTCCTGCATGGCTGGATTTCGCGGTCGATATCTTTGTTTAATCGGTTGGTCAGTTTTGACACGGATAATATGCTGCGCGCGGTCGGTGGGGCCCTGCACGGTCTCGAACTTAGCTAATTCATCGGCCAGAAAACGGCGGAGGCGTTCTTTCTCCGACGGCGCGTCTTCCTCGAGCGCGTGTTCTACGGCGGCGATTTGAAATTCTGCGTCTGGCGGAGGCGGAGGCGGTATGGCGAAATCTAATTTCGCCCATAAGTCTACGCCTATCAGGATATCATAATCTAGCGTGGGCATTACTTGGAACCGGTGCCAAAACATCCGTCCCTGCATGGTAACGGGGAACGTTATTAAGCCCGGGATGGAGGTGCTCGACCCGTCGGCGAGATGCACCTGTCCGTTAACCGGTTGAATCGGGAAATCGCGTGATATTTTCTCCGCGGTTCGCGCGTTCACGAACGAGGCCTCGGATCCCGTATCGAGCAGCGCGTCGAACGGCTGTTTTGCCACCACAACGGTCAGGTGCGGACGCGGTTTATATGTTAATCGGAGGACCGGGGTGCTGCCGCTTCGTCCCCGGCCCGCACGGCATTTCCCGGCGGCGGGTGGCAATCTCTAGTAAAGACGCCATCCCTGCCGCATTGGGAGCAAAAACGCCGAGGCGGGCGTCGGCAGTCGAAACGAGTATGCCCTCGCTGTTTGCAACCGCCAGCAGCATTCTCGACGGTCGTAGGCTGTGGCGGCGATCGAGGGTTTCGGTGCCGCGGCTTGTCGGTCCCGAGTCTGCTCCTCGATATACTCGAATTCTTCCGCCAGGCGCAGGATATCTCGCGTGCGCGTCACGGTGTTGCGGCGGATATACATCTGATAACGCGGGTGCATATTGCCGTATAGAGTTTCCACTTGATCGTCCTCCGCGAACCCGGTGGCCCGTCGCATCATTGTGAGCATCTCCGTCGCGAATTTTCTATATGGTTCGTCCGGCTTTTGTAGACGAGTCTGGATTTCGCGAACTAGTTTGGCGCGGTACCGGCGCGGCAAGTAGTATTCGCGAAAGTCCGTGCAAAAATCTTCCCATCCTCGCCAGTTGTGTCGGTTATTCCGGCACCAGAGGAGAGCGTCGCCTTTGAACAACTCCGGCAACCCCGTCAACAACTGCGCCCCGGAATATTGGTACGCGTCTTTAAGCTCCTCTAGCCGCTCGAGAAACGCCACGGGGTCCCTCCCGTCGAAGTGACACCCCCATTTTCTGATCTGATTCATCACCTTGGCGGGCGTCTCGCCGGAGCGGGTCGCTTACAGCCGTATAAAAATCTCGGGCGGCGTCGGCGTCGGTGGACGAGAGGTTAACGTCGGCGCGTGGAGGGTTTCCGCCGGGTGTATAGTAATCGCGGGTGCCGTCGGCGGCTGACCTCCCCCCGCGGCGGTGGGGTGCCCCATTTCTGGGTGCTCGGTCACATAATCGCTCAAACGGCGGCGCAACTCGTCGATTGAACCGTCGGTATCTAGCCCGAGTGTGTTGAGCTCGTCGATGAGCTGGTTTTTCGTTAATTTGTATATCCACGATTTCGGCATAATGTGTCTTAATTATTGTTTCTCGGATCAGAACGGTCCCTGTTCGGGCGCCATATAACGACCTGCCGTTTTGTATATCGAACTCGGACTTAGCTCGCCGGATCAGGGTTCGATGGTAGGCCCAGAAACAATAATTAGAATGTTAGTTAACACACACACAGATGTTTATTCGTTATTACGGTTTTACATGGATGTGCCAGTGCACACGGTGCCGTATTACAATGAGTATTAACGCACGCGGCGCGGGGGTTACGCGAGGACGGACGCGCTATTTACAATAGGTGCAAGTGCACATGACTTTGACATTTATTACAATAAGTATTATACGCTCGGACGCCATACGCGGTATATAAAATAGTGCGGGTGCACACGACGTGGTATTTCATACGGAGACGACGCGATATATACCGTATATGCGAGCGTACACGGTGCGGTATTTACACGGTGCGGGTGCACACGACGCGGTATTACGATATGCATTTAGCGTACGCGGCGCGGTGGTTATATGAGGATGGACACGCTATTTACAATGTATGGTGCACACGGTTTCGACATTTAGAATAATACGTAAAAGACGTAAGACGCGGTATACACAAGTAGTACGGATGCACGCGGCGCGGTATCTGATACGGAGACGGACGCGTTAGTTTACCGGGTGCGCGAGTGCACGCGATGCGCGATTTTCCCTAGACGCGCGTGGATACGAATGCCAGGAACGGTCGGTCCGGTGCAGGCGGGCCGGCCGTTGGGTTCGGGAATCCGGAGCTTCTGGCGACAAGATTCGCTTGTCACGAGGCCGAGCTCCCTCGACCCCGCTTTACCGTTGCAACCGGGACTTTAGTTCAGGGAGTTCGGACGACAACCAAGAGCTCTTGGTCGAGGCTCAGATCTCTGGACCCCGTTTTTAGCGTCGCCCTGGGAATCGAGGATAGGTAGTCTTTCTCGAGAACAGCGGAACCGATGCCGAGCTCGAGATGGAGAAAAAGGTCTCGTTTCGACGAAACGCCGATCTTTTATACCCCTCCGGAGCGGTATCGGTGGGAGGCCGGTTCCCTCTCCCCCGTGCGAACCGCGCGGCGGTCGGAGCGGGGCGAGACTTCCGCGCTCTCGCGCTCGGCGGCGCTCGGCTCCCGTCGACGTTCGTCGGCGTTCGACGGGGCTCCGAAGGGGTATCGGTGCTGCGAGCCGATAATTGCTTGCGCACACGATATCTTTGGGCAATTAAAAGAAAGGTGGGCGCACCGCGCCCTATCTTCGCCCGACGGGTGATCGGTCGGGCGGTATCCGGCGGGTGTTAGCCGGGAGACGATGCATTCATAGGGTGCATCGTTACAAAACAAATTGTAAACCTTATCCATTACTATTGTATGTCGACAGTCACTTCACTTTTTATCTTTAATTACTTATACACCCTATATATAACTTTGCTTACCTTGTTTTATTGATTTGACGCACACCGAGTATCTCTCTTTATTTGTTATGTTGGTCGATCTGACTTGCGACATACATCACATTGTCACTTACCATGTGTGCCCCCTCTTGACAAGACCGTTATTTCAAAATCTCTTTATCGTGTGCTTTTTCGGACGAAGCTTTATACTTGATTCTTTGATAAAGGTTTTCTGTATAATGTTCTCGTCCTCTTGACTATCTGGTGAGTTAACCATATTTATATTAAACAACAAAATCATTATAATTTATTTGGGATTTACAGATTTTGATCTCGTAGTCATTTATAAACTAACTTCGTTTCCGGATCTACCAATCATGAAACTCACTTGGGTATAATGGAGAACTTAAGCAAACAGTAATAATTTATATCGCTGAAGATGGCTCAATCCTGAGCCGAAACGTACGGATTGAATGTACAGAGAATTAATAAATTAGTTAATCTGATATTCTACGCATCAAGAACCGCGTTGACTCTCATTGCCCTTTTACATTGTTTGTTTAAATTTTGAGAGTCCTTGACCTTTTATTTATTTAGATTACATAATTTTTACGCTATAATTATATGTTATAATTATATGTTATAATTATAAGTATATGTTATTACAATGCATTTTAGCATATTCTACATAAGTAAGGATTATTATTCTCCATATTTTTGGTCTTTTTTCAGAGAAATAATATGACACCCTATAATCAACCTTTATATCCCGAGAGTTGTAGTCGGTATCCCTATGTCGACAGTGTATCCGCAGACAAAGAGAATAATGTTGACTTTATTTATCAGTTTGTAAAGAACAGATTTGTTGCCAAAAACCACTGGAATCTTAGCATATTTTATACTGCCCCTCACATAATTGGGCCGTCAGAGTTTCCAAACTATACAGAATTTCATTTGTCATGTGAAAATGGAACTTCGACAGGATTTTCGACAGTATGTGTATTTCCTGCCATATTATATATTACTGTCCTGTAGAAAGTAATTACAATCTAAATTTATTCTACAAGATATTGTAGCCACTATTTCACACATTCTTATTTTTTAATATAGGAAGATAATGACAATGTCGATATCTCAACATCTCCATGGAAAAAAAAGGAATCTTTAAGAAAGCTTTTTCGTATATACTGGCGTAGGGCGACAAATGAAAATAATTATATTGGTATGTAATATATAAATTGATAAATGAGATAATAATTGTTAAAGAAGATGCGGTTTTTTTAAGAAAAGTGTATAATTATATATTTTGTTTAAAGATATCGAGTTTCATGAAGCTGTATATCCAATCAGGGTCTCTATATACGAAATATATAATCCTGGGAACGTAATTCAAATTTTTGCTTAAGATCCTAATAATCAGTGGATTGAGTTGTGGAATGGATCTTCTCAGACCCATCCAGTAGCAGTACCTCCGAAATCAAGATTATTTTCCCCACTTTTATTGCACCCGTGTGACTTTAAAACCAAAATGCTCTGACTAGTATTTAAGAAAAGTTCACCTCTCTCTTACACAATACTAGGTTCTGTGATGCTTATCGGCACATCAGAATTGATCCATCCTAGAAATTCTAAAGAAAGCTTAAATAATCTGTTAAGAAAAATTAACTATATGTACTCTCCGTACCATGAGGGTGATAATTTAACAGCAGATTTAAAAAGTGCACACTTGGACATATTTCATCTTCAACAAAATTTTTCAGAATATTGCGTTATTTGTAAAAGGTATTATCACCGTC